>MJUU01024660.1:16676-79286 GCA_002080025.1 Modiolus philippinarum
TATTCATCTCCGTTAAGTAAACCTTGAGTACCTAATATTTACGTAGCACAGAGAGAGAGATAGGAATAAAAGTCACGTGTAAAACGTATATAAATGGTCACCGTTTATTCCGACGCAGTCGGTACTATGCTCGCTTTTTAACCTTTGAACTTTATGATGCTGAAACCTTGGTAACAGAGTCCCATGACCAAATATCTTCACTCTGATTGAATAAAAACGTCTTCAGGTACAACAAATTGAGGTTCCTAAAAGGGGTAATGTCGTACGGTGAATAAAAAGTTGCATTAATTCTTCGACGATCGTGAATTATTTTTTTAAATGTGTGATGTACGAGAAATAATAACAACATGATAAATAAAGTGTACTTTCATTTATCGATAAAATAGCATATTATCAAACTACATTCAACAGTTTCCCACAGATTGTCAGGTAATGTGGGTCAAGCGACTAAAAAATAATTGATGTTGTATTTTTCCACGTTTTCCTTTTCATGTACGAACCTACTTTAGACTCATGATTAAGAATATAAATACTGTAAAACTATTTGAAATTTGTTATATCAGGAAAACTAAAGTGTATGTGGTTAATAGAAGGCTCGATCGTGATACACAAAAATATACATATCTCAAGTGTGTATCAATTTGTTTTAGGTAACTATGATTTATATCAAAAAAGCCACTCACTACTGTTATATTCTGCTTTTAAAATTCTTAGAAAATTCGAAACACAGCACAATGACTGACACAATTGCTACAAATACCTCGTTTATTTAAACTGCGACTTAATGGACTAATATAACACAGGGATATGAAACATTTACATTTCTTACAATTTCTGTGTCGCGGCATATTTACCTGTAAATCGTCGTATTTTTTAGCATTTCTCTGTTCTCAATTTACCTAAGATAATCTTATTCTAAAAGATACAAAAAAAAAGAAGAAAAATCTAATCAAAGAAAATATCCCGATATGACCTGTTAAAAATAAAACGTTTTTAGATGTCTCAAAAATATTCAAACTGCACTGACAAAAATTCGTTTTGGACACATCTGCTTTTTGAATTTTAATTTGATCGGCACATATTAACTTGATAAGCAACCATTTAAATCTGGGACTAATAAAAATTTTCTCAAGATGTAGACAGGAATAAAAGCCCTGTCCTTGATAAACTGGAGTTTTCTATGTATCGTGTGCGTTTTTGTCACATGTACATTCACTCCATATCCTTTCATTTTTCCTATTTCTACCGATTTTAATACAAAATGCATCATTTTATAGAAAAAAGATTGCTACAAATCATAGTATGATTTTTGTTAAATAAATTTTTTCCAAAGTTCACAAATTTTCCTCAAAAACTCGGATAATTTTGTTGTTTTTTTTTTTAAGAAATATACCGCGAAATTTTACACATCATGACGTTTTTTCAGTACACTTTGCATTGGGCAAGATGACACATACGCAGAACGGACAGTCGTCATATTCTCGATTTCGAACGCGCAATTTAAAATTAATGTGGTGAGTTAAGAAAGAGAATACAATGCCCCTTTAAGAAAACAAAATATAAATATATCTGGCTGCGGAATTAATTTTTATGAAAAGAGATGCCTGCGAAATTAATATTTTTGAATATTTATATAGAGAGATTGTGATAATTTAGTTTTTTAAAGGTCACTACAATAGAATGGCGTCCGTCGTCATAAGCACATACAGAGGCGAGCATGCCGGGTATCTAATTGTAAGGTTATGATAGGAAATATCAGAGTTGTAAATGCATTTTACTGTTAACTTTTTTTTTAAAGAAGTAATATATAATTAATTGTCATAATCAAACAGAGTTACATGTTCGTTCTGATTTTTGCATCACTTCATACAATGTTTTGCAATTATTGTTTTGAAGAACAAAGAAAACACACATATTTTACTGCGTCGACTATGTTTTTTTTAAAGATAGTACTTGTTTTTACATTTTTTTGCACAAAATCTCACTAAAATACCGTGTACTTGTTTCTTCAAAAACATTCCAATTTAGATTTGCAATTCGGGTGATTGCAAATCTTGTGCCACCATTTTTGAAAGCTACCAGTAAGTGCTAATACTAGTAACTAAAATGTGAAAAATTTAATGAGACTTGCGAAAATCAAATTAGTTAGTTGATTATGTTAGCACACTTTTACACTGTTGCAATTTAAAAAGCATTGGAATTTGATTATCCTCTGGGGAAACATGGGATTTTGAATTATTCCCATGGAAAAAATATTTTATGCGCTGGATTTGTGCAAAATGATTTAAACTGCACGAAATGTTTTCAAGTTTATTATATATAAGATTCAAAACTACTGATTGTGTTGTTGTTCTTGAAACGGCGTTTATGTCGAATAACTGGCCCGAAGACACTCAATTTGTCAATTTTATTATGTTTGATGAGATACAGTACCTGTGTTAAACAAGAAGTATTACGAAAATGGAGTGCAACAATTATTTCTTGAATGATTTAAAAATTATCGTCTTAATAAAGAAAAATCAAGACATATCAGACGACATCACATTTAGAATGGAAGAATGCAAGTCAACCGTTTTTCCCATTCGCACTTTCATGATAGTGATACTACTTCCGGTCTTAGATGAGATGCGTGCGCAGGTGTAACAACTCGGGTGTGCGACATGTTTTGATGAGGACGGACGTGTTCCTTCCTCAGGTGTGACAAACTTTTTATTCATAAAGTTTATTGTCTTTCTTTAATTGTTATGCGTAACAATTAAATTAATATTTTTTCATTGTCGTTGGTTCCTTTATTGTGGTGTTTTATTCGAGAAAATTATTTAATTTTTTATTTTGTACTGACTTTTGTTACTGCGGTAATGAAATAATGGCGTCCGCCATGTTGGACACGAAGTTATCAGAGTCTGAGGACTCCTCTTCAAAGAAAACTTCTCGCAAGCACTCTAATAGCAATAATAAGTCTTCTGATAAGAAAGAGTCAAGTAAAAAGGCACAGAGGGTTGCAGAAAAGGTTCCCTCTTCCCCCTAAAGTGTCTAGTAAGAGTGCCGAAACTACAACGCAAGTCACTGTACATGTTGAGCCTGCGGGTTCTGAAAAACGTGACAATTTCAGCTTAAATGATGTTATGTCAGTGTTGACTGTCATGAAAAATGATCAGGCCAGGACAAATAAACGTCTTGATAATTTATCCTCAAAGGTTGACGACCTTTATAATGAATATGACGAGGATTACGATGAAGATGATTTATTGTATGGCACTGCCAGCCGAAATGCAGATAAAGATAAGAACAATGATTTGGACACAAATAATAATGAGCCTCCACAAAAACGCCCAAGGGTGGATAACGGACAATCTCAGTCTGCTAGTACTACTGTTGCTAGTTCCAACGCCGATGGCGTGGGTGATTCACAAAGTCAAAGTGTAAAATCAGGTGGTTTTAAGGAGTTAGTTGAGAAATTTAAGGTAAAGGATAAGGTGGATCCACCTGTTGACCCAGATCTGGCTGAACTTGTGAATAATTTCTTTTTGAATGGTTTACCAGAACACCAATTATCAGAACTAACTAAAAACATTTTTAGGCCTGAGAATTGCAATATGCTTACTAAAACCAGAGTCAACCAACTTATCTGGGATGTTTTGTCTGATTTTACACGACAAGAGGAGAATATAATTCAGTTTAGACAGGGCCTTTTAATAAAGGCAGCTATTTTAGTTTCTAAACTGCTGAATAAGTTGGCAGAAGTTAAGAAAACTGATAATGCTGCCGAATTTCCCCTTCAAGAAATGATGGATTTAGCGACAGATTCCCTTGGTATATTAGGGCACTGTAATAGAGCAACAAATTTGTCTCGTCGTGATTTACACAAGCCAGACATGAGCTATGATTATTATCATTTATGTTCGTCCTCTGTACCGTATATTGATTATTTATACGGTGATGGCATTTCAAAGAAAGTATCAGATATCGACTCTGTGGGAGAGGAGGCTCTGGATTCAGATTTTCCAGAAGGCGCTTTCGGCGCAGAGGCGGACGGCGAGGTAATGATAAAGATGTTTGGTTTGTAACTCCATCTAGATATGACGGTCCAAAAAACTTCCAGAGAGGGTTCAGCAGGAAACCCAGATATTAGATACGGTTAGTGTTAATAATAATGACAATGTGAGTTTTAAGGCAGGTAGATTGAAAAAGTTTGCTAATGCTTGGTACATGTATGAGTTAACATCAGATAAAAATATTTTAGAAATTGCTCTGAATTGCCATATTAAATTTTATGATGATGTTCAGCCTGTTAGAACCAAAGTTAGACCTATTTTCTTTAGTGAACTAGAAAAACAAAAAAATGGAGAAGAAATTAGTGGTATGTTGTCTATGGAAATTATAGAAGAGGTTCAACCCTCAGGTGATCAATTTTTGTCTTCAATATTTCCAGTCCCGAAAAAGGATGGCCAATTACGAATGATTTTAAATTTAAAAGATCTAAACGATTATGTAGAATACCATCACTTTAAAATGGACACCTGAGATTAAATTAATTAAGCCTAATTGCTTTATGGCATCTATTGATATTAAGAATGCATATCATTGTATACCTATGGCAGAAGAGCACAGAAAATATTTACGGTTTATGTGGGAAAATAAAGTTTTTCAATATACCTGCCTCCCATTTGGGTTAAGTTCTGCACCAACATATTTTACCAAGCTACTCAAACCAATTTTTAGTACTTTAAGAAGAATGGGTCATGCTATTTCAGGATATATAGATGACTCCTTATTAGTCGGAGATTCATATCAAGAATGTTCTGAGAATGTTATTGATACAAAATGGCTGTTCGAAAAAATAGGTTTTATAATTAATGAGAAAAAAATCAATTTTTCAGCCAGTTCAAAAACTACAGTTTTTGGGTTTTTTAATTGATTCGTTGAACATGAAAGTTACATTACCTCAGGAAAAGGTTGAAAAGGTTATTTCTGAATGTAAGATATTATGTAATAAAACTACTTCTACATTAACAGACATTGCAAAGGTAATAGGTATTTTAGTTTCTGTTTTTCCAGCTGTTGAACAAGGTCAGCTTCACTATAGAATACTTGAATGCGAGAAAAAAATGGTTTGAAAAAATATCATGGTGATTATAGTGCAAAGATACAAGTTACAAATGCAATGAAAATTGATCATGGTGACCCCAAGCTAATAATCACTACCGATGCTAGTATGTTAGGCTGGGGTGTAGTCTGTGATGATATTAGAATTGGGGGCAGATGGAATGAATCTGAATTGTCCTTCCATAAAAATTATTTCGAATTATTTGCAGTTTTGTATGCTCTTCAGTCCTTTTGTAAAAACAATTCAAATTTAAATATAGGCCTTAGAATTGACAACACCTGTGCCATAGCATATATAAATAATATGGGCGGAATTAAATCGCCAGACTGTAATACATTGGCATGTCAAATTTGGAAGTTTTGTATTGAAAGACATATTTGGCTTATTGCAAGTTATGTCCCATCATCTGAAAACATTGCTGACATAGAGAGTAGAAAGTTTAATGAAAATATAGAGTGGAAATTGTGCCCAAATGTTTTTCAGTTAATAACCAAAAATGGGGCATTCCAGATATTGACTTTTTTGCTACTAGATTGAATAAGCAATTGCCCATTTTTGCTTCTGCTTCCTGAAAGTAGATTTATTGATGCTTTTTCAGTTTCATGGTCAAACTTATTTTGTTATGTTTTTCCACCTTTCAGTCTCCTAGGCAGAACTGTTCGGAAAATTCAGCAAGACAGGACAAAGTGCATTGTTATTGCACCGGTATGGCCAACTCAAACCTGGTACACAGAACTTTTGAAACTTGTGATAGACAATCCGATACTTTTGCCAATAACAGACAATTTATTAGTTCTCAACCAAACAAACAAGATTCATCCTTTACACAAGAAACTTCGCTTGATGGCTTGTCTAGGCAATCTTTTAGAAGTCGAAAATTTTCTTCTGCAACAACCAGAATCATTATGGCATCATGGCGGCATGGAACTAAGAGACAATATTCCACATACATTCACAAGTGGTTTCGATTCTGTAAACAAAAGAAGATTGATCACATTCACTGCTCTTTAACGTATAACAACCTTATTTGAAAAGGGACTTAGTTATTCTGCAATAAATTCAGCACGTTCAGCGTTATCTGCGCTTGGTATTATTCACGATGGAACTGCTTTTGGATCTCATCCTATAGTTATTAATAATAATAGTCTTTATTCCAAAAAGCAATACAGCTTATATGGTAATACAAAACATATATATTTATTTACAGCATCATATAGCATAAGCACTAATACGAATAAGACCATTATGACTAATAATTACATTGATAATTTTTATAATAATATATATTAAGTATATGAAAGGTATATACAATCTAAGACCTATGCAAAAATATTTGCAAACATGGGATGTATCATTTGTGCTTGGGGAACTGAAGAAGTTGTCGCCTGTTAAATATGTATCGTTAAAAGACTTAACATTGAAACTGTGTATGTTGATATGTCTTGTTATTGCGGGTCGTACACAATCTTTGCATCTATTATCAGTAAATGGCTTAATGAAAGGTTCAAAATTATATACGTTACAATATTGTGATCTTTTAAAACAAACTAAGCCGGGAAGGAATAACCCAGTTGTAGAATTGAAAGCTTTTCCATCAGATCGGCGTTTATGTTGTGTGACAGTTTTAAAAGAGTATTTAAAGAGAACTGAACTTTTACGAAGGAATACTTCTCGTTTATTTATTAGTTACGTCAAGCCACATAATCCCGTAACTAGCAGTACTCTCAGCTATTGACTAAAAATAATTATGTGTAAGACAGGAATAGATGTTAACAGATACTCTGCACATAGTATTCGTGTAGCTTCATTATCTAAAGCTAAAACTTCTTCAGTGCCAATAGATTGTATTTTGAAATCTGTGGGATGGTCTTTGAGAAATTTTACGATAAAGTGATTGAACCGAATAATTTTCAGTCTGCCGTGTTAAGTTGAAATATAGAAGTGTTTTTCTCTTCAATTGTTTGAATTTACAATGACAAGTTATATGATGTGATTTGGATTATGATTATTGAGTGTTTTTTCATAACAAATAGTACAATTTTAAGATTGATTTTTGTCTCGCCTGCGACGAATGTCGCGAAGGCGAGACATAGCGACCATAGATTCCGTCGTCGGCGTCGGCGTCAACATTGGGTTAACCCAAATATTAAACTTTTTTTGAACGTCAATAACTTTCTGAAATCTTGCTCAATAACATTGAATTATTGACACAATATTCAGTGCAACTTCATTATTGAATCCCAAGTATAATTTTGAAAAAAAATAATTCCAATTTTTCCGTATTTTGCCATTTGTTGGACTTAGTTTTTTCAATATTTTTTTTTTGTTTTCACTATATCTCAACACCTACATGCCATAGAGGGATGATGATTGGTAGGTGGTTACATCTTTAGTAGTAACCAACATCCTTTTTAGAATTATGTCACCTTGACCTATATATTCCGCATCAATGACTTTGACTACATTTCACTTTGGTCAATAATATTAACAAAGCTTGAACAAAATTGGAACTTAGGAAATTTAATTTTGACATAGAATTGTTGTATGTAGTCTATAGATAAGCAATAAACTTTCAGGATTTTATTCCGGTTCCAACTTTGGTAAGTTTCCTGAAAATGTCAAAGACTAACAATTTTTGGAATTTTTGCATACAATCAAATATTTTAGCATTTTTTTATACCAGACATAATTCTGAAAACTTAAGAATTAAAAATATGGTTCCAATTTCGGTAAATTTCCTGCAACTCGCAAAGACCAGCAGTTTTTGGGAATTCTTGTTAGCAACCATGCTTTTAGATTGAATTTTAATGAAAACAAAAATTTTCAATGCCTACATTTCAAAAATTTTGATTCCAATTTTGGTAAATTTCCTGATTATCTCAAACTGAGTCAAAGACAATCAATTTTTTTGAAATTATTGTTACCAACCATGCTTTTTGGATGAATTTTTGTTAAAACAAATATTTCCAATGGTTAAATTTCAAAAATTATTGGTTCCAATTTTGGTAAATTTCCTGATACTCTCAAAGACCAGTTATTTCTTAGCATTTTAAGTAACCACATCTTAATATACCGGTAGGCCAAATTATAATGAAGCGGAGTGAGCAGGCGAGACACCAGGTTCCGCGGAACCTTGACGAATTATTTGAGTTTAGGATCTTATTTTGAGAGTAAAAGGTACTTTTGACTCTGCTATTGAGACACATTTGGTGTATTAAAATTGTCTTGTAATTACATGACTATTTTTTTTTTGTACATAGTCGGGATATTTTGTTGATAAATACAGGTTGTCTTCATTGATTTTTTATTTAATATTAAGCCTCGTGTAGTGACACTTGCTTTGAAGACTCATCTAAGACCGGAAGTAGCATGACGACTTAGAATACTAAGTTTAACCGAGACTTACCTTGGTAAAAGTTGAAGGTTGAACAGGATTCTAAGGAGTCATTATACTACTGGAGGGATTAGATGCCCTCCCTTAGGTCCTCACCCTTTGTTGTTCTTTTGTTGATACCAGTACTTTGTTGTTGGTGCACTCCACAAGGATGGCTTTGAAAGCTGAGTTGTTACACCTGCGCACGCATCTCACTTATCCCTCCAGTAGTATAATGACTCCTTAGAATCCTGTTCAACCTTCAACTTTTACCAATCTAAGTCTCGGTTAAACTTAGTATTCACCGACATTCAATAAAAGTAACTCTTCTCTAAACGATATTAATATAGACAAACTTCAAAAGGACAAACTAAAAGGGGGATATCTGACAGGTGTTGTACATCTCGATCTGATGCGCTTGTCGAAAACGTTTCATTGAGAGTTGAGGTTCCACAAATAAGACATTAAGAAGTATTTCCGAACATGTATTGGTCAAAAAATAAAAGTTACTATACTAGTTGGAGTCGAAAAGGATAAAAAGACAAAGGCATATCCTTCATGAACTCAAGACAGCTTATTCTCGACTTTGTTCGGGCAGGCAAGTTTAGCTAATGGTGGATTGAATTTAAATTACATGATGCAATGAACCCCCCTAATTTACGAAGTTCGTCAAATCATTTGTATGGGAAACATGCAGCACGCAGAGGTGTTTACCACTATGGATTTTCCGTATTTTTTTACGGATTTTCAAGTAAAAATACGCACAAGGATTCACATTGCAAATGTGTACTAAAAAGCCTGAAAATGAAACATACCTATTTCCCGAAATTGGGCAATCACTGTTTAAGAGAAGCTTTCGATACAGCATTCAGTTTATATGTCTTTGTCAAACAATGCTTCCGAGCGCCTCCCCAGGTTGTGGATAGCGAATTGCTCTGTCTATGCGGGGTCTTCAGTTCAAAATTCGAAAAGCACGCAAACCATGCGGGACAAACTGAGTGCAAACGTCACGCCATATGAGTATAAAGACCCGTCTATGTTTCTAGTACATGAGCAGACCCACTGGGATCGTATAGAAGGAAGGCTAAATTTCATGTCCCTACCCATTTTTTTTTTCTTTTTTTTTTTTTTGTGTCGATCAAAACTCGCTGCCCTATTTATCAATTCCTTCTTCATATCTTTCTTGTTGTACTTATATTTTATTTGAATTGATTAGTTTGACCCCTTATATAGAATGACAGTCTCGCTGGGAGTCGCATAGGAGGCTTAGTTTCCTGCCCCTACCCATTTTACCATTTTTTCCAGTGGCAATGGGGTAGACAGAATATAGCAAAGAAAGCCTGACCGCGAACCATTGTAGACAAACTTTGTGAAGAAACGCTATGCCGCAAGCAGTCTATATTTCTCTTATAAAAGTAGACCCACCAGGGGTCGTATGGAAAGGCTAAAATTCCTGCCCCTACCCATTTCCAGATTTCCTTTTACTTTTAAATTATTTTGTATTCATATATATACAGCTAAAATATTGCTCACTGGACGTTAAACCAGAGACATGTATCTATGTTCCAGATCATACGCGTATGTGGACCGTACGCATACAGTCCGGACTGTACGCGTATACTTATATGGTCCGACCGTACGCGTAAGGTCGGACCGTATGAGTATACGTATACGGTTTGCTTCTAGCTGGACCGTACGCGGATATTTAAACCGTATAAGAACAAAGAAAGTGACAGACACTACATTCATTATTCAAACAAATAAGTAAGTAACAGTCAAAACTGATAGCACTTACTACCACCGAAAACCATTTAAATTATTGGGTCTTTATAAAAATAATAACTTATATAACTGAACTGATTAATTACAGAAGTAGTGAAATAAAAAACAAATATTTTCACATTTTCACACAAATTTTATGGTATGGTAACTGCACTTCATGCTTCGGATGCTGTCTATGACCTACATTTTATGCATGAGCGACTTGGGTAAGTAGAACAGGTAAAAATCATTCCTGTTTACTGACATGTCCCACATTAACCATATTGGTATATTTGATGCAATTTGGAATAACAGTTGCAATGAATGCTTTGAATGCAGTCTGTGACATTCATTTTACGCATGAATGTTTCTGTAAGCAAGAATAATTATAGTCTGTTCATGTTTACTGACATGTTTTATACGAGGCATTGCTGTGCAACGAGGTGAGCTAAGCAGGCTGTGGCTGCTTTCTATGTTTAATAAATGGCGCAACGAACTGCAAATGACTCGGATATCTCACGAGTTGTTCATATTTCTCTTGATCGTTTTTGTGTTAAAACGATTAATGGCTGTATTGATATTAAACTGTTTTCGTATCTGGTCCTACTAGGGACAATGGAAAAGTAGTGGACTTCATCTTCAATTACTTTTGAGTTACACATTTGATATAGTCATTCATTTCTGTTTATTTTTTTTATACCGAACTCTTTCTATTTCTAGAAAACGGTAGCTAATTCTCATTTTACATATCTTTCTTCTATTTTAAAAATTTGTTGTTAATAATAATTCATTGACTTCATAGTTAGTTTTTAGTTTATAAAAATATTTCAGTAGAAATATGACGTGACTCCAAAAGAGCTTAAGTTGGGACGATACCAAATGATTGGTCGTTTTTTAAAAAAATATATTTTGCCCAAATGAAAGATCTTGATATGTTGAATTAAAATATATAAATTATAAGAGTGGTCACAGTTAATTTTTGTCGTGCCTTCGACGATAGTCGAAAAAAGCGAAACATAGGTATGGTGATTCCGGTGGCGGCTGCATCGTCCACAATTGTTTAAGTTTTTAGCTCACCTGGCTATGCCAGGTTGAGCTTTTGCCATCACTTGGCGTCCGTCCTCCGTCCATCCGTCGTAAACTTTTTTCAAAAATCTTTTCCTCTGAAACCACTGGGCCAATTTAATCCAAACTTGGTCTGGGTCATCACCAGGGTATGAAGTTTAAAAATGTGTTCGGTTAGTCCGGGGATCAAACAACATGGCCTCTGTTACTAAAAATATAACATAGGGGTAAATTGCTGTTTTTGGCAAATAACTCAAAAACCGTTGCAGATATCAAAAATGAGTTAAAATTCTTCAGAATGCCGAGATCAATCTGCCCTGCAATTTTGAAGAAAATCGGAAAAACCCGTTTCAGAGTTACAGCCCCTTTTCCGTAAAATTTTCAAAATTTATGCATTTTTTTAATTTTTTATCTAAAAAACTGTAACTGATAGAAGTAAAGTGTTAATTGGAAAAAATGTTCAACATATCAAGATGTACATACTCTGAAATTTTGAAGAAAATCCTGTGTAGAGGTAATTGACTGTTTTTCACCAATTTTTTTCCATGCCATAATGGTTATGGGTTATTTCCCTTTAAATTCTGTTTTCAAATCTTCTTTGGTTTACTTTTCTCTTTTGAGTTTAAGAGAAATTCCCTGCTATCACTTTATTAAAAACAATTATTTTTTACATAATCAAGAGCAAAAAAGGTGTTGTTGTAACAACGGCAGTAGAATACCGAAGGGACAAAGGAGTGAAATTCACAAAAATCGAAGTCCAAAGACAGGGCAAAAACGAGAACACAGAAAACAATGACGCTAGAGACAAAAACAACGACGCAAGACAGACAGAAAGCACAGAAACAGGAATCAAAACATTCAGAACAAAGGCACTAACAGTGTGAACTCCATTGAAACTGAGAGTGACATCAGGTGCTCCGGAAGGGTAAGCATGTCCTGCTCTGTTAACAGCACCGGGAAAATGTCAAAGTCGGTAGTCAAATCCGGGAAATCAATTTTGCAAAGATACTTCCTTAATCTTTACTTAAATGTATATTGCATCCAACAGTGATTTTTGTTTGCCTACCGTCAGACCATGCTAATATAATTTTCTGATGAATTATTAAATAGCATCTAGGCTTCATATTATGCATTGACTTTAATGACAACTTGGCTATGCCATGGTGGTTTCTTGCGATCTGTATGTTGTAAATTCTTTCAAACATCTTTTCTGAAACGGCTGGGCCAATTGGAACCAGACTTGGTCAAAATAGTCCTTAGGTTGTCCCCTTTAAAAATGTGTCCGGCAAGTCAACATGCCATTCAAGATGGCCGCCAGTGGGATTTTGTCGAAAAACGGACCCTATATTCAAAGATCTTCTCCTCTGAAACTACTGGCAAGTTGGTATCATTATCCAAGATGGCCACCAGCAGGGAACGCGGTTTTAACATTGGATCCAATGGGAAAGCATTCAAAGATTTTCTTGTCTGAAACCTCTGCGGCAATGGGAACCAAACTTGGTCACAATAGTCCTTGGGTGGTCCCGTTTAAAAAGTGTGTTCGGCAAGTCCGCGCTTCATCAAAGATGGCCGCCAGTGGGGAACTTTGTCGAAAATTGGACAATATTGCAAAAATCTTTTCCTCTGAAAATACTGGGCCAATTGGAACCAAACTTAGTCACAATGGTCCTTAGGTGGCCCCTTTTAAAAATGTGTTGGGCAAACCAAGATGGCCGCCAGTGGGGAACGTGGTTTTAACATTGGACCCGATAGGGAAACATATTCAAAGATCTTCTCCTCTGAAAGTATATGGCCAATTGGAATCATACTTGATCACAATGGTCCTTACTTGGTCCCTTTCATAATATGTGTCCGGCATGTCCGCATAGCACCCAAGATGGCAGTCAGCGGGGAACATTGTTTAACCTTGGACCCCATAGGAAATCATTCAAAGATTTCCTCTGAAAATACTAGGCCAATTGGAACAAAATGACACAATGTTCCTTAGATGGTCTTCTTGAAGAAAGGTGACAGTCTGTCTACACCTCATCAAAAATAGCTGCCAATGGGGAACATAGTTTAATTTTTGGATCATATAACATCAATGTCTATCAACAAACTTGAAAATGAGACCCTTAAACGTCGGGATTATTTTGACTTATTGTGTCAGCCATGGCCCTGGTGAGCGATACAGGCTCTTGAGAGCCTCTTGTTTCTTTGGTCTGTTTAACATCAACCACCTGTGCTAGCCTATTGATATTGGTATACAGTTGCATTAGCATCAGTACAGCTCAGTTTCAGTGGCGTTTTATGTCTATGCCCCCGCAGTCATGCTTCTCTGACTTTGAAATTTTGAATTGTTTTTTTTCAAATGTTTAAGTAGTTTCTTGTGTCTGTTTAGCATCAACCACTCATAGTTGCCCTTTGGTATTTGGTATGCAATTGCATTAGCATCAGTACAGATCATTTTCAGTGGCGTTTTATGTCCCCGCAGTCATGCTCTCCTGACTTCGAATTTTTTAACTTTTTATTAATGTTTAAGTTTTTTCTTGTGTCTGTTTAGCATCAACCACTCATAGTTGTCAGTGGCGTTTAAATTTTTTCTTGTGTCCGTTTCACATCAACCACTCATAGTAGCCCATGGATCTTTGGAATGCAGTTACATTATGTATATCTTGATTGAGATCAGTTTCAATGGCGTTTTACGTCTATGATCCTGCAGTCAATTTTGCAGCCACTCGATATTTGACATGCAGTTGCATCCTAAGGATTATACGTATTGACCCCTTTATCATGCTTTAACAATCATATGATGATTTTAGCAAGAAGGTTGTGCACACAAATTAAGACCTACATTTTGTTGTCATGGCTGCTGCTGAAGGTCAATGTGCAGATTTATGCGAAGCACGGGTAAGGCGAGACATATTCTATGTCAACAGTTTATTCATAAGTGTTTCTACTTTACAATGTAGGAAACTAATCCTTTTACTCAGAATAATAGTAAAAGCGGACAATTTTTGTCTCGCCCTCGAGGAAAGTCGTGGAAAGCGAGATATAGGCGTGCACATTATGACGACGACGGCGTTTACTTTTACTAAATGCAGGATATTTTGAAAAACCTTTGATGTAGGAACATCATATTTGGTCCAGTAGTAGTACTAATCAAGGTCTTACTGACAGGCATATAATCATGTGACCTTGATCTCGAATGCACGGTCCAGTGACCACGTTAAGTTTCTCTGATTAGATCCATTTCTCAATAATTGTAAGTGGTAGGTCAATGATATTTAGTATACAGGTTGGTCTTTGCAAGTACATTTCAGTCTGGCATAAGACTTTTGTCCTTGACCTCAACTTCACTGTCTACTGACCACGTTAAGTTTCTCTGAAGTCCATTTCTCATTAACTGTATGTGGTAGGTTGATAAAATTTAATATGTAGGTTGGTCTTGGGTAGTACATATTAGTCTGGCATACGACTTTTGTCGTTGACCTCAATTACACGGTCTAGTGGCCACGTTAAGTTTCTATGCTTAAGATCTATAAGTGGTAGGTCAATGATATTAAGTATGTAGGTTGGCCTTGGGTAGTACTTGTCAGTTTGGCTTATGACTTTTGTCTTTGACCTCAATTTCACGGTCTAATGAGCATGTTAAATTTCCCAGTATTTGTTAGGGGTAGGTTAATGATATTTTGTATGTGGGGTAGTGCATGACAGTGTTCCGAGTGTTCAGAGGTCAAGCAGGGAAGGGCGAGACATCCGTTTGGGTTCACACTTCTAGCATTTCATCATTTGTATATGTAAAATTAAACCTCTCAATAGAAAATAACAGAAAAAAAGCATCATGAATGGTTTATCATCCGGAACAGGGCTGGCCATTCTGTATTCTGTCTCTGAAATTGGTTTTTGAAGAGACACAATTTGCCTAAATGATAATCCGACCATTAAAATTAATTTCACTGCCACATATGCCGGGTAAAAAATACTGAAGTTCTGTTTCACATAGAGGAGACAGAACCAACGTATTCAGACTGTGCCGGAAACATACAAATATTTGTTTTTTTTATTGTAATCACTTAATCATTGTTATTTTGTTTAATTCTTTGCCTGTTATGGGCCCATGATTGGTGAATAAAATATTCTTATTCTTATTCTGTATTAAATATCATATATTCTGCTGATTTAGTGAAATATCCAGGTAAATCCTGCAATTTGATTGGTTACCTTGACAGGGGTTATGAGACCGTATCCCCGTGGTAGCAAAATCACAATTTTTTAAATGCTTTTAAAAGAAAAATTATAGCACTTCTAGCAGAATATAATAGTTATTCGGGCTTCACAGGGGATACGGGTTCATATTCCCTGCCTGTGCCCTATATCCCCTTCGCCTGACGGCTCAGGGGATATAATACACACAGACAGGGAATATGAACTCGTATCCCCTGTGAAGATTCCCGAATAACATATAATATTGTAGCCGAGACATATAAAACAGACGTAATTAAATGTCTGTGGACGTGGGCGAATGTGACTGTTGGCTAATGGACCCTGATTCAAACCTATTACTTTCTGTTTGAACTCTTTTAATAAGCTTGTGCGATTTAGACCATTTGAGTAAAACAACGGAATCGAACCGTTTACAGTAAATATAGGTACATTGAAGATGAGGCCGACTTTTGAGATTATAACATTTAAAAAATAATTTGAAGGCATGTAAAACCAAGTTATTTTAGCAATACGACGAAGGTTCAGACATCGACGGGTGTTGCATTATCATCAACACTATACATCTGATATGCAAAGAGTAATATATATCATGTAAAATCAAAGACCTGAGTACCGGTCGGACGTCCGAAGAGTATAAGACAAATCCAGTAGTCATTAATGAAAGAATGAAGAGGGCAACACACAACGAAAACAAAACAAAACAAAAATTCTAACATGGCTCTTGTAAATCGTCAACCAGTATAATACTTGATAACCATATATTTCACCCACGCGCAAATGGTTTCGGAATATGAGTAAACGGGATGAATTCGAATATAAAGGCCAAGCCCATGGTTAAATTTCCAATAACCCTATACCTGCCATGAATTATTTCTTAATTAAAATGTTTTACTAAATGTTTATATGTCTTACCAAGAGCAATTTTCGTATTTATATCACATATTCTCATGTCTTTTCCTACTTTTTCGGAGTCCCGATGTTGTTTGTAAGTGTATACTAAGTTTGTATGGCTACACGATCTACATTTTATTTCAACAAGCTGCCAAGTCCGTGTTTAATTTCATCTGCACAATCTCAATTTTATTCTGGCTGTCTATAAAGCGTCGCTGTAGCTATATAGCGTCAGATCATTAACTTTTTAACGTCATTTAGTAACCTCCCACCTTAATACTAAGGGCATTAATCATCCTCGTTTTTTTGTCTCGCCTGCGTTGAATGTCGCGAATGCGAGACATAGGGATCATAGATTCCGTCGTCGGCGTCGTCGGCGTCGATGACCAAATGTTAAACTTTTTTTGAACGTCGATAACTTTCTCAAATTATATTCAATCTCAATGATATTTTGACACTATATTCAGTACAACTTAAGGATAAGGACTTTAATTTTGATGTAGAATTATTGCATATGGTCTGTAGTTGCATAATAAGCTTTCGGAATTTTATTCTGGTTCCATCTGTGGTAAATTTCCTGAAAATGTCTATGACTAACAATTTTTGAAATTTTTCCATACAAATAAATATTTTAGCTATTTCTTCATACTAAACTAAGAATTAAAAATATCGTGGTAAAATTTTCTGAAACTCTCAAAGACTAGCAATTTATGGGAATTCTTGTTTGCAACCATGTGTTTTGATGAATTGTAGTCAAAAAGCAATATTTTCAATGGTTAAATTTCATAAATTTTGTATTCCAATTTTGGTAAATTTCCTAAAATTGTCAAAGACTTGTTATTTCTTGGAATTCTACTATGCAACCACATCTTGATATACGCAAAATAAGAACGACAGTGGAGTGAGCAACGAGACACCAGGTTCCGCAGAACCTTTACGAATTATTTTTATGCCCCGCCTACGAAATAGGAGGGGTATACAGTTTTCAGGTACGTTGTCCGTTCGTACGTAAGTACGTAGGTCCGTTATGCTAAGGTAAAGGTTTAGGTTGAAGGTAGTTTACCTTGAAGGAGGTTTGATATCTTGATGAAACTTTGTATGCAGATAGACTATGACATGAATTGCAAGATTTTGGAATTAAACGGATGCTGTGAACTTAAGGTCATGTGTCATTGACTTTGAATATCAGGAGTGAATATTTGATATACTACAGGTTGAGGTCTAGGTTAAAGGTAGTTTACCTTAAAGGAGGTTTGATATCTTCATGAAACTTTGTATACAAATAGACCATGTCATTGATTGTAACATTTTGGAATGAAACGGATGCTGTGACCTCAAGGTCATGGGTCATTGACTTTGAATATTAGGAGTGAATTTTTAATATACGAAAGGTTCAGGTTTAGGTTGAAGGTAGTTTACCTTGAAGGAGGTTTGATATCTTGATGAAAATCTGTATGGAGGTAGACCATGATATGAACTGCAATGTTTTGGTGCCAAACAGATGCTTTGGCTTCAAGGGTAAGGTTCATTGGCTTTGAATTTTGTGATTTATTTTTTTATATTAATGGTCATTGATTTAATTTTTAGTTCGCCTCAACGAAGTTGAGGAGGACTATTGGAGTACCCCCGGCGTCCGCGTCCGCATTTTGGGTATATATCTTAGTAACTATGCAGTGTAGGTTCATCAAACTTTGCATGCAGGTGCATCTTGGGCTAACTCACAGCCTCCAAGAAAATTAGGTCTCTCTGACCTATATTTTCCGCTTGGGTGGCTTTCATTCAAATTTACATTTCAGTTCATATCCCAGCTACTATACATAGTACGATAATCTAACTGTGCATATGCATGCATCTCTGATGGTAGGTCAGCATCCAGGCAAAATTAGTTCACTTTGACCTATATTTTCCGCTTGAGTGACTTACATTCAAGTTTACGTCCGAGTTCAGCTGATCTCAGTCACTGTCAAGGGTAGGATCATCTATCATTGCATGTGCATGCATCTTTGACGGTACTTCAGCATCCAGGCAAAATTAGGTCACTTTGACCTATATTTTCCGCTTGAGTGACTTACATTCAAGTTTACGTCCGAGTTCAGATCTCAGTCACTGTACATGGTACGATCATCTATCCTTGCATGTGCATTCATCTTTGACGGTAAGTCAGTATTCATGCAAAATTAGGTCACTTTGACCTATATTTTCCGCTTGAGTACTAACGTCAAGTTTACGTCCGAGTTCAGATCTCAGTCACTGTACATGGTACGATCATCTATCCTTGCATGTGCATGCATCTTTGGGGGTAGGTCAGCATTTCTGGAAAATTAGGTCACTTTGACCTATATTTTCCGCTTGAGTGACTTACCGTCAAGTTTACGTCAGAGTTCAGATCTCAGTCACTGTACATGGTAGGATCATCTAACCTTGCATGTGCATGCATCTTTGGCGATAGGTCAGCATCCAGGCAAAATAAGTTCACTATGACCTATATTTTCCGCATGATCGACTTACATTCCAGTTTACGTCCGAGTTCAGATCTAAGTAACTGTACATGGTACGATCATCTAACCTTGCATGTGCATGCATCTTTGACGGTAGGTCAGCATCCAGGCAAAATAATGTCACTTTGACCTATATTTTCCGCAAGAGTGACTTTCATTCAAGTTTACGTTGATATCTCAGTAACTGTACATGATAGGATCATCGAACCTTGCATGTGCATGCATCTGGTCAGCATGCAAGCAAAATTAGGTCACTTTGACCTTCATTTTCTGCATGATTGACTTACATTCAAGTTTATGTTCGAATTCAGTTACTGTACATGGTAAGATCATCTAGCCTTTGTATATATGCATTAGGGATGGTAAATCAGCACTTTGGCCAAATTGGGTTTCTGTGTCCATTTGCCATAATGAGGCGAACTTTGTAATCGTTGATTACCTATGTTTGGAATTCTTCCTGGCATTTTTTTCCTTTTTCTTTAAAACGCAATTTTTTAAATTGAATTGCAAAAATCTTTGTTTCTGATTTTGGTAAATTTCCTGAAACTCTCTAAAACCCTTTGATTTTGGAAATTTTACTTAGCAACCATACTTTTTTTTATTTCTTTTTGTCAAAACACCAATTTCAATAACTAAATTGCAAAAATCTGTTATTCCAAATTTGGTAAATTTCCTGAAACTCTCTAAAACCATTTGATTTTGGAAATTTTACCTATCAACTATATTTTTGAATTTCTTTTTGTCTAAGCACAAATTTTCAACAACTGAATTGCAAAAATCTTTGATTCTAAATTTGGAAAATTTCATAAAACCCTCAAAGACCATTTAATTTTGGAAATTTTACCTAGAAACCATACATTTTGGCATTTCTTTTTGTTAAAACACCAACTTTCAATAACTGAATAGGGTCTGTAAGTGTCGTTCCATTTTGGATTTTCTGGGTACATAATCTGTACCTTGAAATTGCATATATGACGTTTAAGGCAAAAAATTTGAACGTCAAAATCCTGCAACGTCATATTTTTGTGGGAAACGTTTTCAAATAGTAGTTTTATCGTAATTTCTCGGTGTTACATGACGAGACTTACAAACCCTATAGCAAAATCTTTGATTCCAATTTTGTTAAATTTCCTGAAACTCTCAAAGACCATTTAATTTTGGAAATTCTATCTATCAACCGTACATTTGTTTTATTAAAATTTTGTCTTTGTCAATTCAAAATTTTACTGTGGTTGTTATATATATAAAGTAAAATTTTGAATTGACAAAGACAAAATTTTAATAAAACACTTTTTTTAATTTCTTTTTTATCAAAACACAAATTTTCAACAACGGAATTGCAAAAATCTTTGATTTCAATTTTGGTAAAATTTCTGAAATTGTCAAAGAATACTTCATTTCGGAAATTCTATCAAGCATCAATGTGAATTCAATACTTTTGAGTTAAAGTAGTCATTTCCCAAATATAGATTGCAGAAATTATTGATTCCAACTATGGTAAATTTCATTAAACACTCTAAAGACCATTTTATTTTGGACAATTTACCAACCATTTTATTTGATTGTTGCTTGGTAAAATTTTATGTTAGCCTCTAGGTTTATAGAAAAGATGATAAAATGAATGTCACTCATGGTCATTAATTAGGTATGATCAGTAGCGGGGCATAGTGTCCACTGACACAGATTCTCGGAGATGCTGTTAAAAAATTCTAGTAATTGATACGTAAAATCTTTGTAACAGGACATTCTGCATGAATCCTATTTCAGGCTTTGGATTTACTTGTCTCTCACTGATACTGCCGATGTCTATTTAAATACATTTATGATCCTTTACCAGTTTTTATTATTGAATCATCTTTCCAAATTACGTTTTGTC
This sequence comes from Modiolus philippinarum, assembly GCA_002080025.1. Taxonomy (NCBI): domain Eukaryota; kingdom Metazoa; phylum Mollusca; class Bivalvia; order Mytilida; family Modiolidae; genus Modiolus; species Modiolus philippinarum. Next base: position 37,454 of record MJUU01024660.1, read on the forward strand.
TCGTTGTTTTACTTTTCAAGATGGTGGTCTAATACTTAACCCTATCGCTGGCTTTTGCTTGTGTGTGTGTGTATGTATGTGTGTCTGTTTTTGTGCAGTTCCCTGGCAGATTGTGGCATGTAATTGTAATTTTCAGAATTTAAAAAGTGGCATAATTAAAACACGGTCTATGTTGTTAATACATGCAGGTTCATTTATATGTGTACATGTAAAGCAAAGTGATTTGAGCACAAAGTAAAAAAGAGTTTAGTTTCAAATGGATTGAATTTATACACAAAATATGTTGGTATGAGTTACATGTTTACAAACCAGTTTGCATGTTTAATTTTAATGTCCACAAACATGGTTTAATTATATTTTGTCCTCTTCCCGTGGTCATTGCTATTCGGTTTCAAAAAATCATTTGGCTTAGAAAACTAATTATCAAGATTACCCGAACCTAATAGAATGTGGATTACTAGACTCAGAACATCAAATTTACACCTCCTCATCGGTGGTTAGGACTACTCAAAAATGACCGTATGTCAACTTTATAATAATGGTTAAATAGGCAATGAATTTCATATTATATTTTATGTCTTACTTCACAATTCAAAATAACCCTTTCTGACAACGGCTGCATCAAATCATTTTGACCAAATAATAGCCCCTTCTAAGAGGGTGGTAAAGGGTTATTTTCGTGCAACGTTTTTGGCGTTTTATAAATTCGTGTTTTCGTGTTTTGTGTTTTTATTTCTCGTGTTTTCGTGTCGGCATTATTCCACGTGCCTCGTTGTCCATATTTTGAGCTCGTGATTCGTTTTCGATATTTTATACTTCGTGCGTGTTCATTTTCCTGTAAAAAAATCGGGAATTGTTACAAATAGAATTGTAACGGTACCGGAAAGTATCACAGAGCAAAATTTCATAAATTTTCATTGATTTTAAGAGCTTTCAGGTAAAAAAAAATTTAGATAGGATCCGGTTTTCGGCGAATTACGAGCATTAATTTTCCGTGTTTCGTGATTGGCCATTTTTATCACTCGTGATTCGTTTTCGGCAATTTTTAAGCACGTTCTTTCGTGTTGAGGACCCCCCCCCTTTACCACCCCCTTCTAAACACAACCATCTCCTTTAGGATCTCCATAATTCCCTAGAGCAACAAATCCACTTGTTTTTTGCAAGGGAGTATGTATCCAGTAAATGTCATTCTCTTATGATGCGGCAGCAATATCTATTTCTTACACGTATCACTTAGTGATAACTTTTATGCTATCATTCCATTGGCCTTTCATGCGATAAGATAACTTTTCAGCCGTATTTTCATTGGTTGTTCTAGAGGTCACACATCAGGTCAAACCAACATCATGGCAATTCTTTTTTTAAATTCCGTGATCATTGCATTATGTCGTCTGCATTATTTTTTTATTCCATTGGCAAGAAGAAGAAATGAATATCAATTCATTCTCCCAAAACAGTTGAATATGTTTTGGCCACTAGAAATGTATTATTTTATTGCTAAAAATAAGTAATTTCCTTCCTGTGTTATAATGTAAGGGACCGACCATTTAACCTGAAAGGGGGGGGGGTATGTTTTTTTTCTAAAACAATATTTTAGATCTGATTTTATGTGAAAAAAATATTTTGGCTGCCAAAATGATGAAAAAAAAAATTCTGAAGGAGGCTTTCTGCCTAAAAAAATAATGTTAATTTTGAAAAAAAATATTTTGTTGATACACGTGTTAAAAATAGATAATTAATTTCGAGCGAAGCGAGAAAAAAATTTTCTGTCCAGAAAAAAAACCATAACCCCCCCCCTTTTCAGGTTAAATGGTTGGTCCCTAATGTGTATTGGGATCATTGATGCGTGGAAATTGACATCAGAATCAGTTACCACAGAGACAGAAATTTACACCTACATTTAATTACAAATAAATCGTAACATTTTCACTCAACTGACAAACAGAAATTAATTTTATTACTAACTGTAATTACAATTCAACCGAGCTTTCACCTAGGTTTGTCACCAGCGAGGAATCATGTACCTGTTATTGCTATTGATTGTTGTGTATATAATTGTTGTTCCTACATCTACAACCCCGGGGGAGGTACTTTATCAAAAAATGGGTATATATGTGCCAATTATAATGTCAAACCGGACCCAGTTCATGACCCTGAAATTTTGGAAATCATATCCTGTCAGTGACATTCAGTGTTAAAAAGTAACCCTACTAATGACTTGATAATGATCGAGACGAATGAGTTCGAAAATCATACCCTGTCGATGACATACATGTTATCTTGTCAATGACTAAATGTTTTTTGGTCTCAACCATAGTGAACAGACTAATGATGTTTACTACCGTAAAATTGAAATATATGTTCATTTCCAACATTGGACAAATTTAATGCACGATTAATAGTTTCACGATAGAAAAATTATGAAAAAAGGTAACCCTGTTCTTGACAGGGGTGAAAAAGCAACCCTGATCATGACAGGACATTTATTAAAACCGACCCTGTTTTGCGGCACATGTATACTACCATTTATAATGGAAGTGTCCCCGGGTCTTCAACACTTATCGTTGTTTATAGTTTCTACTTTATATACGGGGAAAATTTATTGTAATTGTCCGTTTGATTTCTATAGACTCACCATAAAAAATTAATCAAAAATCCAAATTTAATTTTTTCACATTTATATCTTCATATATCTATTCAGGGACTATCCACTACAATTGTAATGTATAGTCCCTGATCTATTGAATGCACTCACACGAACTCTGACCATTAGTTTCAGAATTTTTTCTCACATAATTACAAAAATGGCCATTAGCTGAATTTATTTTTCTATTCATGACTTTCACAGAGGGAGTTAATGTATAAGAACCAATGGCTCTTCCTGTGTAAACAAAAATAAAAACATGTGGCATTTTTGTAAATTTTAAAGAACATGTGACTAGCCATTGATGTCCATTTCAGTATGAAATCTATATTTAGACTTGTCACAGATTACTGACGGTGGAAATGAAAATCAATAGTAAATCTATAATGAAAGATTTAACTTTTTTAGCATATATTTATGTAAACTTGTCTTTAATTATAAGGTGAAACCCTTGAATTTCAACACATTTCTCAGTTTCCACTGAATGTTGAATTGTCCTTTCACTAAATACTTTAAAAGTTTTACATTAAAACAAGCACAAGGGAAAGAGAAATAAATATGTGCACTAAATAAAATAAATTAAGTCAAATACATTTATATTCATTTATTTAATCACTATTTTTGAAACGTTTTGAAATTTATTTACTTGAAAAATCTACCTATTTATGTATAAGGCAATTCTACCTCTTTAATACTTTGAAAAAAGTATGAGAATCAAGCCCAATTCATGCTCAGGTTAAGGTGCTCTGAGTCTAGTTATTTTTTTCAACCATACTTCATGTCCCTTTCAAAAATATATGAAAAAGGGGATAGAGTTTCATAGTTTCTCTTACAATTAAACACAACATGCTAAAAGTATAGAATTACTATTGGTTTTAATTTCCACTGTCAGTTATCTGTGACAAGTCTAAAATATAGATTTCATACTGAAATGGACATCTATTGTTTACCTATTGAGACATGTATAATATTTAAATGGCTAGTCGCATGTTCTTTGAAATTTACATAAATGCCACATGTTTTTATTTTTATTTACACAAGAAGAGCCATTGGTTATTATACATTAACTCCCTCTTACAAAATCATGAATAGAAAAATAAATTAACATAGGCAGCTAATGGGCATCTTTGTAATTATGGGAGAAAAAATGCTGAAACTAATGGTCAGAGTTCGTATGGGTGCATTCAATAGATATATGAAGAGAAAAATGTGAAAAAAATTAATTTGGATTTTTAATTAATTTTTTATGGTGGGTCTATAGAAATCAAACGGACAATAGACTTTACATTCATTATCTCAGTTCATTTTAAGGATAATTTTATTAAAGTACATAATCAATCTTCAATGTATTCACAAACACAACTAATTGGGAGAACAGGACAGAATGGTTTAGGTTTCACAACTCGTGATGCTTGTATATCGCTTCATATCAAATCTCGCTATTTAATTACAAATAATAATTAACTCGCTGAAGCTCGTTAATTATTATTGTGTAATTGAATAGCTCGATTTATAACAAGCGATATACAAGCCTCACTCATAATGAAACCTATAATAAGATTATTTAAAACATAAAATATCAGGGAGCAGTTATATAATAATAAAATGTCTGTTAGGTGTTATTTTCTCCCTGTTATATAATACATGTAGTTAAAACATAAAATAACAGGGAGCAGTTACATAATCATAAAATGTCTATTAGCTGTTATTTTCTCCCTGTCAAATAATACTCCCCGAGACAAAAAGGGGTGGCACTAAAAACGGCCATGTTAAGATTGTCTCCCCTTTCATTGGTGGTTTGATGGGGAGGTGGTGGGAAAATTTTAAACAGGATAAAAATGAGCGTGACCTTTCATCACAAAGACAGTAAAGCAACTGATGACATCAGTGCAAAATGCATCAAGCTGATTGGTCCAATACAGATTCCCATTTATAAGAAATTTAATTTACTAAATTGGACTACGCGACAGATTACATAATATATATGATAGAAAAAGTCACAAAATATTGTCAAAATGAAAAATGTAGAAGTTTTTCCAATTGCGTAACCTCATCAAGTTGATTACATAAATATTTGCAAATTGAATTATCTCCCTTACTACATGAAAAGTTACATGGTTTCAGAATACATAAATATTTTTATTTCCAATAAAATTTATTTGCTGTACAAACCAAAATATTAAAAACTTACGTGCACTATTTACCAAATTACTATTTTAGAAGACCAATTCATTTCAAAATGGAAGGTTAACTTTCACTCTGTAATTGTGAAGTACAAAAAAGATTATATTTTGTTAAAAGGGTTTCAAAACTTTTATAATTATAAGTATTGCGATTATATGCTGATATGTTCTATATGTTTATTATTTACTTATGCGTGCTCATTCTGTTGTTGTTTGTAATTATGTTTTGCATATTTGACCTTATGTAACACATGTTTACATGTGTCTGTATTTACTTTATAGCCCATGGGTAAGACACCCATATGAAAATCACCCCTTTCGATTAGTTTCACGTAATAACGGAATTACATTTGACTTTTGTCTCGCCTGCGACGAAAGCGAGACATATGCGTGCAAAGTATGACGGCGGCGGCGAAGGCGTAAACTTTCATGTTAAGTTTTTTTTATTAGGTAACTTTCTCAGAAACTATAAGTGGTAAGCCACATTTCATTTGCACACTTTTTGTCTCGCCCGCGACGAAAGGCGCGGAAAGCAAGACATATGCGTACAAAGTATGACGGCGGTGGCGGCGGCGTAAACTTTCATGTTAAGTTTTTGTGATTAGGTCATTTTCTCAGTAACTATAAATGGTAGGTCAATGATATTTGGTATATAGGTTGGTCTTTAGTAGTACATGAAAGTCTGTTATATGGTTTTTGTCTGTGACCTCAATTTCACGGTTCAATGAACACGTTAAGTTTTTGTGCTTAGTTTCTCAGTAACTATAAATGGTAGGTCAATGATATTTGGTATATAGGTTGGTCTTAGGTAGTACATGACAGTCTGTCATATGGCTTTTGTCCTTGACCTCAATTTCATGGTCTAGTGAGCATGTTAAGTCTGTGATTAGGTCATTTTCTCAGTAACTATAAGTGGTAGGTCAATGGTATTTGGTATATAGGTTGACCTTGAGTAGTACATGACAGACTGCTATATGGTTTTTGTATTTGACCTCAATTTCACGGTCCAATGAACTTGTTAAGTTTTTGTGCTTAGTTTAGTTTCTCAGTAACTATAAGTGGTAGGTCAATGATATTTGGTATGTAGGTTGGTCTTAGATAGTACATGACAGTCTGTTATATGGCTTTTGTCCTTGACTTCTATTTATCGGTCTAGTGAGCATGTTAAGTTTAAGTGATTAGGTCATATTCTCAGTAACTATAAGTGGTAGGTCAATGATATTTGGCATATAGGTTGGTCTTGGGTAGTACATGAAGTCTGCTATATGGTTTTTGTCTGTGACCTCAATTTCATGGTTCATTGATCATGTTAAGTTTCCCAGTATCTTTTAATGTCAGGTCAATAATATTTGGTATTTGGGTTTGTCTTAAATGGAACATGACGGCCTGCTCTTTTGCTTTAGCCCTTGACCTCATTTTCTCGGTCTAATGAACATGTTTGATTTTTCAGTATCTATCAGTGGTCACTGATATTTTTGTCGAGCCTTCGACGATAGTCGAAAAAAGCGAGACATAGGTATGGTGATTCCGGCGGCGGCGGCAGCGGCGACGGCGGCGACGGCGACGGCGGCGACGGCGACGGCGGCGGCGGCGGCGTCCACAATTGTTTAAGTTTTTCTTAGGTCTGTTTAACATCAACCACCTGTGCTAGCCTATTGATATTTGGTATGCAGTTACATTAGCATCAGTTCAGCTCAGTTTCAGTGGCGTTTTATGTCTATGTCCCCGCAATCATGCTCCACTGACTTCAAAATTTTGCACTTTTTAATCAATGTTTAAGTTTTTTCTTGTGTCTATTTACCATCAACCACTCATAGCAGTCCATCGATATTTGATATGCAGTTGCATTAGCATCAGTACAGATCAGTTTCAGTGGCGTAATATGTCTATGCCCCCGCAGTCATACTCCACTGACTTTGAAACTTTTCACTGTTTATCAAATGTTGAAGTTTTTTCTTGTGTCTGTTCAACCTCAACCACTCATAGTAGGCCGTTGATCTTGAGTATGCAGTTGCATTATCATGATTGTGATCAGTTTTGATAAGTGATACATTTGGTATCGTGGCTGCTGCTGAAGATCAATGTGCAAATTAAGGCGATGCATGGGAAAGGCGAGACATATCCTGTGTCCACAGTTTATTATTTTTTTTGTGTGTGTGTGATTCATGACAGTCTGCTCTATTGCCTTTGTCACTTACCCTAATTTTACAGTCTAGCGAATATCTTTAGTTTTCTGATTTAGTCAGTTTGAGAATTCACATCAATTTTGCGACCATGAAGGGACGGGCGAGAGATCAATTTGGGTCCACACTTGTTGCGATTAGGTACCATTTCATTTGCGCACTTTTTAATAATTAATTTGCGCACAAATTTTCTTTCATTTGCACAGTTGTTTGGTTTTGCTATTCTGGATGAAGTTAATGACTGCTTTGTGATGGCGTTAAGTGCACAAACACCAAATGATCAAGGATGTTAAGGTTGTGTCATATATTAACCAGAGGTTTTTTTTCCACCATCTATATGGGAAAATTCTCCTTCAGTGGAATCACGTTGAACAACCAATTGATAAGAGGCTTTTCATGGGCATTTCAATGCACAGTTTTACACAACACAACCACCAATCTTTATTTTTAGATGTTAATTTGCAACTTTAGACGACCACTTGCATAAAAAACCTGAAATAGAAACTAAGACAATACCTCGAAGCGAACAGAGAGAAAACTTGACTTCATGATGAGTACATATGAAAAATTTAGATGTGGAGAGATAGAGAGAAATCATATTGTTAAAGCACTTGGATACAAATTTGCTTGTCCAACTGATCTTTAAAACTACTTTTCACGGGTCCCTCCAGTTCCATTTTAGTGCTGTACATAAACTTTTATATAGAGGTATTTATTTACTTATGAATACTAAATTGTTTTTGGTTAAGCTATTATATCCTAACCCAAATCCTAATGCCACTTCCCCGTGGTGAGCATGGGACAACGGACAAATGTCCGGCTAACGTAATAGGTGTAGTTTAACTTTAAAACATAAGGAAAGAAATGTGCGCAAATGAAATAAAAAAAAGGGTGCGCTAATGAAATTAAAAAAGTACGTAAATGAAATAAAATATGTGCTCAAATGATATGCAAAAGTGCGCAAATGAAATGCACCGAAGTGGTAGGTCAACGATATTTGGTATATAGGTTGGTCTTGAGTAGTACATGACATTCTGCTATATGGATTTCGTCTGTGACCTCAATTTCATGGTCCAATGAACATGTAAAGTTTTTGTGCTTAGTTTAGTTTCTCAGTAAGTATAAGTGGTAGGTCAATGATATATGGTATGTAGGTTGGACTTAGGTACAAAAATGTAGTACATGACAGTCTGTCATATGGCATTTGTCCTTGACCTCAATTTCACGGTCTAGTGAGCATGTTAAGTTTTGGTGATTAGGTCATTTTCTCAGTATCTATGAGTGGAAGGTCAATGATGTTTGTTATATATGTTGGTCTTGAGTAGTACATGACAGTCTGCTATATGGATCCCGTCTGTGACCTCAATTTCACGGTCCAATGAACATGTTAAGTTTTTGTGCTTAATTTAGTTTCTCAGTAACTATAAGTGGTAGTTCAATGATATATGGTATGTAGGTTGGTCTTAGGTAGTACATGATAGTCTGTCATATGGCTTTTATCCCTGACCTTAATTTCATGGTCTAGTCAGCATGCTAAGTTTTTGTGATTAGGTCATTTGCTCAGTAACTATTAGTGGTAGGTCAGTGATATCAGTTTTATATGTTGGTCTTGGGTAGTACATGACAGTTTGATATATGGCTTTTGTCTGTGACCTCAATGTCACTTTCCAGTGATCATGTTAAGTTTCCTAGTATCTATTAATGAAAGGTCAATAATATTTGGTATATGGGTTTGTCTTAGATGGAACATAGATGTATTATTATCCGTTTGATTTCTATAGACCCACCATAAAAAAATAATTAAAAATCCAAATTTACTTTTTTCACATTTTTCTCTTCATATATCTATTGAATGCACTCATACGAACTCTGACTATTAGTTTCAGAATTTTTCCTCCCATAATTAAAACGATGACCATTAGCTGCCTATGTTAATTTATTTTTCTATTCATGATTTTCACAGAGGGAATTAATGTACAAGAATCAATGGCCCTTCCTGTGTAAACAAAAATAAAAACATGTGGCATTTATGTAAATTTCAAGGAACATGTGACTAGTCATTTAAATATTATACATGTTTCAATAGGTAAACAATGAATAGAGATGTCCATTTCAGTATGAAATCTATATTAAGACTGTTCACAGATTACTGACAGTGGAAATTAAAATCAATAGTAAAAAGATTTGAACTTTTAGTATGTTGTCTTTTATCATAAGTGATCATAAGTGAAACCGTGAAACTATCCCTTTTTTCATATATTTTTGAAAGGGACGTGAAGTATGGTTGAAAAAAAATAAACTAGACTCAGAGCACCTTAACTGGAGCATGAATTGGGCTTGATTCTCTTGCTTTTTTCAAAGTATTAAAGAGGTAGAATTGCCTTGTACATAAATACTTAGTAGATTTTTCAAGTAAATAAATTTCAAAACGTTTCAAAAATAGTGATTAAATAAATGAATATAAATGTATTTGACTTAATTTATTTTATTTAGTGCACATTTTTATTTCTCTTTCCCTTGTGGTTGTTTTAATGTAAAACTTTTAAAGTATTTAGTGAAAGGACAATTCAACATTCAGTGGAAACTGAGAAATGTGTTGAAATTCAAGGGTTTCACCTTATAATTAAAGACAAGTTTACATAAATATATGCCTAAAGTTTAAATCATTCACAATAGAATTACTATTGATTTTAATTTACACTGTCAGTAATCTGTGACAAGTCTAAATATAGATTTCATACTGAAATGGACATCTAAATTCATTGTTTACCTATTGAAACATGTATAATATTTAAATGGCTAGTCACATGTTCTTTGAAATTTACATAAATGCCACATGTTTTTATTTTTGTTTACACAGGAAGAACCATTGGTTCTTGTACATTAACTCCCTCTGTGAAAATCATGAATAGAAAAATAAATTAACATAGGCAGCTAATGGGCATCTTTTTAATTATGGGAGGAAAAATTCTGAAACTAATAGTCAGAGTTCGTATGAGTGCATTCAATAGATATATGAAGAGAAAAATGTGAAAAAATTAAATTTGGATTTTTAATTGATTTTTTATAGTGGGTCTATAGAAATCAAACGGACAATATCTATGGATGGAAGATCACAGCCTGCTATTTGGCTCAAGCTCTTGACCTCATTTTCACGGTGGTCTACTTAACATGTTTTGTTTTTCAGTATCTATCAGTGGTAGGTCACTAATATTTGGCATTTTGGTTTTGGGTGATGCGTGCCAGTCTGCTAGTGCTATGTTGCTTTTGTCAGTTAAACTTATTTTACAATTGAACGAACATGCTAAGTTTTCTGATTTAGGCACATCAATTTTGCGACCAAGGGACGGGCGAGACATCAATTTGGGTCCACCCTTGTTATTACTTTTAATAAATTGTACTATCTGTTCGCGTTGATTCTCTAATTTCCCAAAAAATGCATATGAATTAGTTATTTTCTATGCAGCAGATCTTTTCATGACTTCGGATTTTTGCCAAGTGTAAATTTTCAGTGCTTTCGAGTTTTTGCTTCATCGGAGCTTTCATTTTGTTTGGTTGTTGACAAGTTAATCCTCTATTATGACATATAGGAATATCATGTATTGCTACTAACCTCTTTATCCAAATCTGAAAGAGCTGACATGTTTATCTTCTTTTACAGAGTTGTTATGAATAACTCGGATGAGAATACATATGATGATGATGCTAACAACGACACATGTGATCAGAGTCAATTATTTATTCCTGACTACTGGATCCTTTATTGCCAATTCACCTTTGCCGTAGTGATAGCTGTGTTCAATGTAATAGTCGTGTCTGTATTTTTACGCCAGACTCGTCGCACGTCATCTACCATTCTGCTGTCTTTTCTTGCCATAACAGATTCTTTGACATCTATATTAGCAAATGTACCTTATCTTATAGGATATGCTTTTCATCGTCAAGACTTTATACCTCGAGAGGATTTACAATATGGCGGATGGACCTGGATGGAACTTTACTCAATCTGTACAGTTTCAAACTTTATTTCCATTTTATCACAAGCTTTTCATACTATGTCTGTTATTACTACTGTTTTGCTGTCTTTACAGAAAGTTGTCTGCCTTTCATTTCCATTCTGGAGCAGACTATATTTAACTAACAGACTTACAGTCATCACTGCATTTTGTGTTGCTATAGTAACAATAGGATTTTTCCTTTATATAGCAGTCAAATCAATGGACTTGTTTTACAAAGGACAACTCAACGAATGTTGCTTCGATGACAATTTAGATCCACAAGAAATTGATGGATTACAAGTCGGTCATAAAATTTTCCTCTTGTTATCTGCTGGATTTGTAGTTCTGAGTACGATTTATTTAGTGGTGAAATTATCGTATACTGGTAGAAATATTAAGAAGACCCAAAGTAAAACAATGGAGATGAGAAGAAAGAGATCGGCAATTATTGTCGTATTAATTTGTATCGTTTTCATTGTCTCGGAGATGATCAATTTTGTACAAACACTAAACAGTTCAAGACTAATGCCAGAATATGATATTTCCATTCAGACGTTTTCTAATTCTTTTCGTTTGTTGAGTTGGGAGATTGGATTCAGTGTAAACTTTTTTGTTTATTTCTCAATGAGTCAGCAGTTACGCAACACGTTAAGACATGCCCTATGTTTGAAGAAGGAATCAGTACCAAGGCAATCAACTTATACCAGTAAAAACGCAAATATATCGGGAGAGCCATTCCATACACAATAAAACTATCAATATCAGCATGATAGAAAAAGAAATCTGACGAGTAATTAAAAGAACAACGTCGTGTAATTGGGCACAACAGGGTAATTCATTTTTTGAGTTAATTTGGTGTCGGTTGGATGTCTTGGATGTACCAAGAAACCTTTACTTCTTATCAATTAATTTGAATAAAGATCAGATGTTTTTCTACCTACTTTGTGATTTGATGCATATCGAAAATTCAGTGTGACAGCTGTGTCAGATCTTAATTCAACAGTTGATCTTATTATAAAAATATGAAAATTGTTGCATTTTGAAAACGTCTCATAGATGGTATGGTAATTTGATGGTTCTCTACCATTTTATATCGCGAACATTTGACCTGAGGTCCATGCATACGAACCATCCCAAAATACATTCTTTGCTGGCCAGCATATAATTAATTCATGTTACATTTTCCTTAATATTGAAGCCTTTTTTATGTTTTCACGAGGTATTGGACTTGAAACTGCTCAATTTCTGCACACTATAACTTGAAATGATGAATTCTTCTGGAACAAAAAATGAAAAATACAGCGCATATTTATTTAAGTTTTAACAAAATTTTCTTATATTTAGATACTGCAAGTTTTCCAATTAAAATGGTTTTTGGGCCAGCACCGATTTACTGGCAACTTGGTTGGTGAATACCCTAGGGGACTAACAGTTCACCAGCAGTGGCATCGTCCGAATGGTAATATTTAACAAAATACCGAAGTAACTGGGAACTTAGTTTCTGTATATGCGCATTTCGACAACTTATGTCTCTTGGGTGCAGATCAAATCAAAACATTTTGAAATCAATAAACCGAATTATGTGTTAAAACTGATAAAGAACAAATTACCAAAAGGATCTGAAAAGGAAAGCCAAAATCAGCTGAGGACAGAGCTATGCAGGAGGAAGATACTCATTAAGTTTTAATAGAATTTTTTCATATTTAGATATTACAAGTTGTCCAATTGAATCGGTTTTCGGGCCAACATTGATGTACTGGCTACTGGGTTGGTAAATACCATCGGGGACTAATAGTCCACAAGCAGTGGCATCAGCCCAGTGGTAATAAATGATACCGAAGTTAAAGTATATATAGTTTCTGCATATACGCATTTCGATAACTTCTCTCTCTCTTCAGTGAGAATCAAATCAAAACATTTTGAAATTCATACACCGAAATATGTGTAAAAACTGATAGAGAACAAATTACAAAAAGGATCTTAAAAGGAAAGCCCAAATCAGCTAAGGACAGAGCTATGCAGGAAGGAGATACTCCTTAGGTTTTAACAATTTTTTTTCCATATTAAGATGTTGCAATCGGTTTTCGGGCCAGCATCGATGTACTGGCTACTGGGTTGGTGAATACCCTCGGTGACTAACAGTCCACCAGCAGTGGCATTGGCCAAATTGTCATAATTAACAAATACCAAAGTTCCTGTTAATTTAGTTTCTTCATTTCGATAACTTGTCTCTCTTCAGTGCAGATCATATCAAAACATTTGGAAATCCAAAAACCAAAATAGCACTTGTAAAAACTGATAGAGAACAAATTACCAAAAAGGATTTAAAAGGAAAGCCAAAATCAGCTAATGACAGAGCTATGCAGGAGGCAGATACTCCTTAGGTTTTCACAAAATTTTCTCTTATTTAGATATTGCAAGTTTTCCAATTAAATCGTTTTCGGGCCAGCATCGATGTACTGGCTACTGGATTTGTGGATAACCTTGGGGACTAACAGTCCACCAGCAGTGGCATCGGCCAAGTGGTTATAAATGACAAAATACCGAAATTATTGTGAATTTAGTTTCTGCATATTCGCATTTCCATAACTTATCTGTCTTCAGTGCAGATCAAATCAAAACAAACCCAAAAATCGAAATATGTGTAAACTGATAGAGAACAAATTACCAATAGGATCTAAATAGGAAAGCCAGAATCAGCTAAGGATAGAGCTATGCAAGAGGGAGATACTCCTTAAGTTTTTCAAAATTTGCTTAAATTTAGATCTTGCAAGTTTTCAAATAAAATCGGTGTTCGGGCCAGTACCGAAGTACTGGTTAATGGGTTGGTGAATACCCTCGGGGACTTTTTGTAAAACCTAAGGAGTATCTCCCTCTTGCATAGCTCTGTCCTTAGCTGATTTTGGCTTTCCTATTTTGATCCTATTGGTAATTTGTTCTCTATCAGTTCACACATATTTCGATTAATGGGTTTCCAAATGTTTTGATTTGATCTGCACTGAAGAGACATAATATGTCAAAATGCGCATATGCAGTGACTAAATTCACAGTAACTTAAGTATTTTGTTATTTGTTACCACTGTGCCGATGCCATTGCTGGTGGACTCTTAGTCCCCGAGTTTATTCACCAACCCAGCAGCCAGTACTTCGGTACTGGCCCGAACACCGATTTTATTTGAAAACTTGCAATATCTAAATTTTAGCAAATTTTGTAAAAACCTATGGAGTATCTCCCTCTTGCATAGCTTTGTCCTTAGCTGATTTTGGCTTTCCTATTTAGATCCTATTGGTAATTTGTTCTCTATCAGTTTACACGAGGGTATTCACCAGCCCAGTAGTCAGTACTTCGGTGCTGACCCGAAAGCCGATTCTATTTGGAACCTTGCAATATCTAAATTATTGTAAATTTTGTTGAAAACTAAGGAGTATCTTCCTCATGCAAAGCTCTGTCCTTAGCTTATTTTGGCTTTACATTTTGATCATTTTGGTTATTTGTTCTCTATCAGTTTTTTAACATTTTTTTGAGTTTATGGTCTTCCAAACGTTTCGATTTTATCTGCACTGAAAAGAAATAAATTGTCGAAATATGCATATGCAGAATTTAAATTCACAGTAACTTCGGTATTTAGTTATTTTACACATATTTCGATTTATGGGTTTCAAAATGTTTTAATTTGTTCTCTATCAGTTTACACGAGGGTATTCACCAGATCAGTAGTCAGTACTTCGGTGATGGCCCGAACACCGATTTTATTTGAAAACTTGCAATATCTAAATTTTAGCAAATTTCGTAAAAACCTATGGAGTATCTCCCTCCTGCATAGCTATGTCTTTGGCTGATTTTGGCTTTCCTATTTAGATGTTATTGGTAATTTGTTCTCTTTCAGTTTACGCATATTTCTATTTATGGCTTTCCAAATGTTTTGATTTGATCTGCACTAAAGAGACATAAGATGTCAAAACGCACATATGCAGAAACTAAATTAACAGTAACTTCGGTATTTTGTTATTTGTTACCACTCGGCCGATGCCACTGCTGGTGAACCCTTAGGCCCCGAGGGTATTCACCAACCCAGTAGCCAGTACTTCGGTGCTGACCCGAATACCGATTTTATTTAAAAACTTGCAATATCTAGATTTCAGGAACTTTTATAACAACCCCAGGAGAATCTCCCGCTTGCATAGCTCTTCATTAGCTGATTTGGGCTTTCCTATTTAGATCCTATTGGTAATTTGTTCTCTATAAGTTTACACATATTTCGATTTATGGGTTTCCAAATGTTTTGATTTGATCTGCACTGAAGAGACATAAGATGTCGAAATGCGCATATGCAGAAACTAAATTCAAAGTAACTTCGGTATTATATTATTTATTACCACTGGGCCGATGCCACTGCTGGTGGACTCTTAGTCCTCGAGGGTATTCACCAACCCAGTAGCCTGTACTTCGGTGCTGGCCCGATCACTGATTATATTTGAAAACTTGCAATATCTAAATTTAAGCACATTTTGTAAAACCTAAGGAGTATCTCCCTCTTGCATAGCTCTGTTCTTAGCTGATTTTGGCTTTCCTATTTAGATCCTATTGGTAATTTGTTCTCCATCAGTTTACATATATTTCGATTTATGGGTTTCCAAATATTGTGATTTAATCTGCACTGAAGAGACATAAGATGTCGAAATGCGCATATGCAGAAACTAATTTCACAGTAACTTCTGTATTTTGTTATTTGTTACCACTGGGCCGATGTCACTGCTGGTGGACTCTTAGTCCCCGAGGGTATTCACTAACCCAGTAACCAGTACTTCGGTACTGGCCCGAACACCGATTTTATTTGAAAACTTGCAATATCTTAATTTAAGCAATTTTGTAAAAACCTAAGGAGCATCTCCCTCTTGCATAGCTCTGTCCTTAGCTGATTTTGGCTTTCCTATTTAGATCCTATTGGTAATTTGTTCTCTATCAGTTTACACATATTTCGAACTTTGGGTTTCCAAATGTTTTGAATTGATCTGCACTGAAGAGACATAAGATGTCGAAATGCGCATATGCAGAAACTAATTTCACAGTAACTTCGGTATTTTGTTATTTATTACCACTGGGCCGAAGCCACTGCTGGTGGACTCTTAGTCCCCGAGGGTATTCAACAACCCAGTAGCCAGTACTTCGGTGCTGGCCCGAACACCGATTTTATTTGAAAACTTGCAATATCTAAATTTTAGCAAATTTCGTAAAAACCTATGGAGTATCTCCCTCCTGCATAGCTCTGTCCTTAGCTGATTTCTGCTTTCCTATTTAGATCCTATTGGTAATTTGTTCTCTATCAGTTTACATATATTTCGATGTATGGGTTTCCAATTGTTTTGATTTGATCTGCACTGAAGAGACATAAGATGTCGAAATGCGCATATGCAGAAACTAAATTCACAGTAAATTCGGTATTTTGTAACTTGATCAATTATCCATCGAATTTGAATAATTGAACATATTTGACGGTATAATCTAGATCTATTATCCATTGAGTTTAGGTGTATTTAAATATTATTGCAGTTTGCAGTTGGAGAATGTCGATGGATTTGGGGTAGAATTTTACGTTTTTTAGCAATAGAAGCCTAAAAGGGGGGGACAAATGGGAAAGCTATAATGTTTTGAAGAGATATTGATGCATTTCTTTTTCCTGTTTGTTTCTTAAAACATGTTCCAATAAAACAATAAATAGATCTGAACCATTTTAAAATAAGATGCGAAAAGGACCCATCCGTTTCAAAAATAGGAGCCCAGAGTTAAATCGGGTTTTTTATTACCTCATTTGGCCTACAAGGCCGTATGACGGTGTTCGTTTTCCGTCCGTCGTTCACTTTTTAAAAGTCTTCCCCTCTGAAACCACTTAGATAATTTCAAGCAAACATAGTCTGAAGAATTACCCGGGTATTAGTTTCAAAAATGTGTATTAGGATGAAATACCATGGGGCCGTAGTTAAATTTAAATAGGGGTACATTTCGATTTTTCGGAGGGATCAAAAACTTTTAAAAGGTATAAAAGCTATGCTAGGGATAAAACGATCCGCATTATCAGCTATACCTACCATGCAATGTTGAAGAAAATCAGGTAACTAATTTTGGAGTTATTCCCTTTTCTCTGAAAATGTTCACAAAATTCAATTTATATTCTTTTTCAAAGCATCTATAACAAATAGGCGTCAAGTTTAGATAAAAAAATGTAAAGCATATCAAGGTCTGCATACCAAGAAATTCTAAATTAGCCTAAATAACCATGTAAAGGATCTTTTCTGATATTTGGAACTAAACTTTGCCACAATAGTCCTTGAGTGGTCTCCTTTAAATAGTATACCTGACAGGTCCGTGTCTCATTCAAACAAGGAACAATCCTATGAAAAACATGAGAAGGTCTCCTCTGAAACTACTTAACCAATTAGAACCATACTTGTTCACAACTGTCCTTGCGAATAATAAATCCGAAAAGTCAGTATCAATCCAAGATGGCGTCCAGCGAGAAACATTAATATTGGACACTTTGGAAAAGCATTCTATGCCAGAGGCCAATCGATTATTATTATATATGGGAGAATACTTTTTTTAGGTTTAAATAACTTGTGTCTGATCCCCTTTGCATTTTTACGCAAAATAAATATGTTTAAGTCAAAGCCAATCGGAACCAACTTGGTTTCCTTAGCCTTTGGATGGTCACCTTTAAAATGTATCCGGCAAGTCAACACCAAATCCCAGATGTTCACCAGCGGGGAATTTAAAAATTTAACATTTTACCCTTCACGGGACGTGCATATGTATGAATTAAACTTGAAGCAAAAATTTTTATTGGATGCTGACAATGTTGTGCCTCTTTTGGTGCCGATCTATTATACAGAGGCGTCCAATGAGGTTGGATTATTCCTTTGTTTGTATGACGTCAGGTTAGTTCAAAGGGCTAAAATAATACTCAAACACATTATTCCATTTTCGATTTTATAAATAAAATAATACTACATAAATTTGTTATCTGCACATGGCTATCATTTTTACAACATAACTTTTGAAATCACTTCGCGTCCTGAGTCCGTCGTCCGCCCCTCATCCGTCTGTCGTAAACTTTTTATTCAAAGATTTTCTCTGAAACGAGTGGGCCGATTGGAACAAAACTTGGTTGCAACAGTCCTTGCATGGTCCCCTTTAAAAATCTTTTCCGACAGGTCACTACCTCGTCCTGCGTGAATGGTTGGCACGCATAGAATAGCCCATACATTGCCTCAAAAGTTTTGTAATTATTGGACCTGCTTTGTGTACTAATCGGGCAAAAAAGCAAAATTGTCAGTCTCAGTTGCATAAAATAACAGACTAAACGCAAAAATATCGGACAAAAAGCGACGGACTAAACGCAAAAATTTCGGACATAAAGCAAAATTTTCGGACAAAAAAACAAATCGGACAAAAAGAGACGGACTAAACGCAAAAATTTCGACGAAAAGCAAAATTGGACAAAAAGCAAATACCAAACAAAAGGCACTGTATAAAACATGTACCAAATATCAAAATTAACACGTTCAAACATTGCAAAGAAAAGCGAAGAAACTGATATTTTTTTCTAAAAAAAAATTAAAGCATTGCAAAGAAAATGTTCAGAAACTGAATTTTTTTTATAACATTGCTAAGTCAAAACTATAACTCTGCAAAAAAAAATCTATCATTACAACATTCAAAAATAATCTGTAACTCATAAAGCGATAACCATACTGCATACCAACGAATCAATACTGTATTAGAAAATGTGTCAGATATTCAAACAAAAAAAAAACAACAAATATCTTAAAATTTTGAAAATTTTACAGAAAAGGGGCAATAACTCCGAGACAGGTTATCGGATTTTCTTCCAATCGCATGCAGGGCGAGTACATCTTGCAATGCTGATCAATTTTGTCCTGACAGATTTTTGGTATCTGTAACAATTTTTTTTTACTTGTTTGCGAAAAACAGCAATTTACCCTAAGTTTTATTTTTAACAACAGAGGCCATGTTGTATGGTTTTCAGACTAATTGAACACAATTTTGAAACTGCATACCCTGGTGACGCTTCAGGTCAAGTTTGGTAATAATTGGCTCAGCAGTTTAAGATAAGTTTTTTTTAATTGTTGACGGACGACGAACGTACGACTGACGCAAAGTGATGGCAAAAGCTCACATGGCCTTTTATTCCAGGTGAACTAAAAAGTTAATCAAGACTTCTTTTATGTAAATTGCCATTCATGAGTTGCAAATACAGCTTTTCTGCAAGATTATAAGTTATCATGCAATGAACCAACTAATATGATTATTTACACTATGAGTGCCTTAGTTCTTAATGTTATCTTTTTATTTCCGTGCATTGTAGCTGTCTCACGTCCTTGTTTTGTCTTTGTTTTTATCTGTTACCGTTTTTGCCATGTCATTGGACTTCGATTTTTGTAGTCATCGCTTCCCTTGTTCCTTCGGTATTCTACTGCCGTTGTTAGATAGTGTCGAAAATCGTTGAAGGGTAAGCGGCCGTCAGGCCGCACCGTTCAACCATTTTTGACACTATCTAAATAATCATGTTAGTTGGTTCAATACATGATAACATTTTTGTGCGGTTATGCGAACCTTAGTTTGTGTTTATCTAAAAAAAAAACAATGATTTATTGATTTTTCATGTTGTATAAAGATTGAACCAGTAAATGGTGTTTTCGTAATACATGGAGCGAAACCTTGAAAATGAATGCAAATAAAATATTTCATATAATTTACATGTTATTCAAAGTGTAGATGTATTTCATATTTTATTTTTTTAATGTAAACATCAGGCTGAAATTAGTGTTACATAGAGTGGAAGTAAACTATGTTTAATTTCGATGTTTAAACTTACTGCATGTTTGTGAATTTTGTCCTTGTGTACAATTCTTATATGTATTTTGAATGACTTTGGTCTAGGTGAAACACTACATTAACATGATTATTGATTTTTCTTGTTGTGTAAGACGGACATGGTTATTTAGCAGGTGGTTAATCAGCCAATAGAAACCAAGTTTACATCCACATAACCGCACAAATGACGGCCGCTTGCCGTTCAACGATTTTCGACACTATATAAATAATCATATTAGTTGGTTCAATGCATGATAACATTTTTGTGCGGTTATGCGAACCTTAGTATGCGTTTAACTAAGAAAACGATAATTACAAAATGACCAACATTTAACTACACGATTATACACATAAACACTATGTCGACCTGGACAATACAAAGTCGAATGATGTATTTATTTTTTATGTTTTATAAAGTTTAAATGGCGTTTTCGTAATACATGGCGCGAAAACATAAAATTTACATGTTATTCCAAGCATAGATGTATTTCACATTTTAATTTTTTAATGTAAATATCAGGCTGAAATTAGTTTTACATTACGTGGAAGTAAACTATGTTTAATTTCGATATGTTTATTTATCCATGCTTACTGCATGTTTGTGAATTTTGTCCTTATGTACAATTCTGTACGCTTTTGAATGACTTTGGTCTAGGTGAAACACTACATTATCATGATTATTGATTGTCTTGTTGTTTAGGGCGGACATGGTTATTTAGCAGGTGGTTAATCAGCCAATAGAATCCAAGATTACATCAGACTGAAATCATCAAAAAAATAATATTTAATATTAAAAGAATCAGACTCAGACTCTGACAAGCAGATGGTTCAAGCCATCTGCTTGTGATGAATTTTACATCTGTTTTTATCAATTCAGATTCAGAGTCTGAGTCTGATTCTTTTAATATTAAATATTAATTTTTTGATGATTTCAGTGGGATTCGAACCCCCTCTGTCAAGTATCTACTGATTTAAAGTCTAGTACGCTACCACTGGACCACCACTTCCATGTTCAAATTTCGGTTAATTAATATACTTAAGTCTCGTATTACGAGTCAAAATAAATTTGTAGTTCTTTATATTTTACATCCCTTTGGACTCACACAGAGATGGCGGTATATATATTAGCCTTTTTACTGTTCATACAAAATAGCAAGGATTGCCTACAACTATATCGATGCGCCCCGTGTTGTCTATCGATGTTGTTTTTGTCCTTATTTTTGTCTTTCGTCGGGTTACTTAATGACAAATATTTGTAGGCAGACATTGCCCGGTTTTACATTTTTTTCTCATTGACCGCTCCCGACTTGTGTTGCTTCAAGGACATATTTTAGCTGGGATCGATGTTGCTCAACATTTTTGTCAAGAGTACCGCTTAAGTGCACGATAGGGGCCTTCTTGATCTCGCTTGAGGGGGTGATTGTTCACCTCTGGTTGAAGACCGCCAGACGACATCAAGATGTAGACGTGAATAAAAGCCATGTCCTTGATAAACTTTTTGAGTTTCTATGTATCGTGTGCGTTTTTGGCACATGTACATTCACTCCATATCCTTTCATATTTTTCAAGTATTGAAAAAGTAGGTGCTAAAATCAAGGTTAAAAGTAAAAAAAAAAAGCTATCAATAAAAAGGACCAATTATTTGCATCACATAAATAAAGAGCTAAGCCTAGCGCAGCATGATACGACTACAGCATGTCAACCACTGAAATTAGAACTGTAATTTAAAGTGAATATGGATACAGTAAAGAACTCAACACATTAACTAGATGGACCTAATATTGGGCTTTACACAGTAAATAGCTGGACACAAACAAGGGAACGTCAAATTTATTTCTTTTGATCCCTTAACGTCAGAAACGGTAAGAGCTATGCACATCTGTTGACTTACAACTGCAAGCTTTTCTCAAGAGGAATTAAAAGAAAAAATCCAATGGAAATAAAAAATTTAAGAAATAGTAATTTTTGCTATTTTGACCTTTAATAGCTTGGAAGCGTTAAGAGCCAAGCCAAATCCGTTACACCCTTCTGAAAGCTTTCAACAAGAGGAATCGTAAAAAGAAATCCAATCGAAATGTGATAAAAAATAAAGATTTAACAAGTTTTGAAAAATTGCAATTTGGCCCCTTTGACCCCCTTATAGCTTGGAAATGGTAAGAGCTACCCAAGATATGTCGTCACACTCCTGAAATCTTACAACAAGAGGAATCCAAAGAAAAAACCCCTTCGAAATCTGATAAAAAAATAAAGATTTTGCATATTTTGAAAAATTACAAATTTGGCCCATTTGATAAGCAATGCAGGGATATGAAGTAAATGCACATGATACAAAGTCTCTATAAATTCATGGCAAAACTAAACAATGGTACAGCCAAGAAACAGTAAGAACTACGCTAAATCTACGCCAAATCTGCTGACACACTATCAAAAGCTTACACGATGAGAAATCTAAGGAGAAAAATCCCGTCAACATCTAATAAAAATATAGATTTTACATTTTTAGCCCCTTTGACCCCTTACAGCTCAGAAACGGCATTATCTATACAAAATCCATTTGACATATAAATGAAAGCTTACAAGAAGAATCTAAAGACCAGAGGCTCCCAAGAGCCTGTATCGCTCACCTGGCTTTAAGTTGCCACAAGGACATTGTAAGTTATACAGTTGATCTTCAGTTTCTCAAACTTTTGTAGCTCAAACACCTCCAATATCTTGAACTGTTTTTAGAGTCTGATGATGTTTTACTATATTTCTTTGTTTGGCTTTTTTGACAAAAAACGTTCTTGGTAAGAACCACTTTCGACACCAGTTTTGAAGTCGAGAGGTCAATTTTCAACATCGGTTTTGAAGTCGCAACATCAATATCTACTTGGAAATCAAATTTCATTTAAATCAGACAATGTTGAATTTTCGTGCCTTTTTTGTCATCCATTTTGAAAATGGCGGTCAACGAACAATTTTCAACATCGGTTTTGAAGTCGCAACATCAATATCTATTTGGAAACCAAATGTCATTGAAATCGGACAATGTTGAATTTTCCCGCCTTTTTTGGTGGCCATTTTGAAAATGGCGGTCAAGGAACAATTTTCAACATCAGTTTTGAAGTTGCCAAAGCATGGCAAACATTTTATCAATTTACACTTAACCTTCATCTTCTATAGTTTTATAAATAAAAGATGAAAAATACGAAAATGTTAAAAATTCGGTGAAAAAAGGGCAATAACTCCTACAAGGGTTTATGGATTTTCTTAAAAATTTTAGGGTGGGTAGATCTTGATATGCTGTACATTTTTGCAATTTACACTTGACCTCTATCTGTTACACTTTTTGAAATAAAAAATAAAAAATGCAAAAATTTTGAAAATTTAACAGAAAAAGGGCTATAACTCCGAGATGGGTTTTCAGATTTTCTTCAAAATTGCACAGTGGGTAAATCTCATCATGCTGATCATTTTTAACCTCCTCAGATTTTTTATATCTGTAACGGCTTTCGAGTTATTGGCCAAAAACTGCAATTTACCCCTATGTTCTATTTTTAGCAATGGCGGCCATGTTGTTCGACAGAGGGACAAACTGATCATCAGTTTGAGAAACTATAACCTGATGATGATTCAGGCCAAGTATGGTTACATTTGGGCCAGTGGTTTCAGAGGAGAAGATTTTTGAAATTGTTGACAGACGGACAGACGGACGACGGACGCATAGTGATGGCAAAAGCTCACATGGCCTTTTAGGCCAGGTGAGCTAAAAACAAGAGTAAATGTCTCGCCCGTCCCTGTTTGGCGTTTGAATTGATGTGAAAAAAATAACTGGCCTTATCTGAAAAACTGAACATGCTCACTAGATTGTGAAATTTAGTTCATTGATAGAAGCCAAATAGCAGACCATTATATACTACCCACATATAAAATGTCATTGACCTACTACAAATAGATACTGACAAACTTAACATGCTCACTAGACCATAAAATTGAGGTCAAAGACAAAATGACCTGCCAGTCTGACATGTTCTACCAAAGACCAAGCTACATACTAAATATCATTGACCTATAAACTTACAGTTATTGAGAAACTAACATAATCAGAAAAACTTATCGAGGCCTCTAGACCGTGAAATTGAGGTCAAGGACAAAAGTCATATGCAAGACTGATATGTATTAATAAAGACTAGCCTACAAACAAAATGTTACTGATCTACCACTTGTAGTTATTGAGAAATGGACTAAATCAGAGAAATTTAACATGGTTACTAAACCATGAAATTGAGGTCAAGGACAAAAGTGATATACCAAACTGACATGTACTACCAAAGACCAACCTACATATTAAATATTATTAACCTACCACATATAGTTATTGAGAATTGGACTTAATCAGAAAAACTTAACGTGGTCAGCAGACCGTAAAATTGAGATCAAGGACAAAAAGTAATATGCCAGACTGACATGTACTACACAAGACCAACCTACATATTAAATATCATTGGCCTATTGCTTATAGTTAGTGAGAGATGGACTTAATCAGAGAAGCTAAACGTGGCCACTAGACCATGAAATTGAGGTCAAGGACAAGAGTCATATGCAAGACTGACATGTACTACCTCGGATCAACCTATATAATCAACGTTCCACCTATAGTTATTGAGAAATGTACTTAATCAGAGAAACTTTACATGGTCATTTGACCGTGAAATTGAGGTCAAGGACAAAAGTCATATGCCAGTCTGATATGTTATAGCCAAGAACAACCTGTATACCAAATATCATTGACCTACCACTTACAGTTATTGAGAAATGGATCTAATTTGAGAAACTTAACTTGGTCACTGGACCATGCAAATGCATTCACCTTTTAAAGCATTAGCCTTAGGGTTGTTACCCGCTAGTAGCCATCTGGGATTAGGTAGGGAAAAATCACCATCTTTTAGAGGGATCATCCAGGGACTTGAATCATCAAATTTGTTTTAAAAAATCCCATAGAAATTTGATTAAAAATGAAGATTATAAATATTTTGAACAATTACAACAGGAGGGATCCAAAGAAAAAAACCCATTGAAATTCGATTTAAAATAAAGATTTTACATATTTAGAAATAATGCAATTTTTGGCCCTTTGACCCCTTATAGCTCAAAAACGGTAAGAGCTACAACAAAAATGTTGACATTCTACTAAAAAATTACAATAATAAAAATCTAAAGAAAAAAATCCCATCAAAATCTGATAAACTAGAAAAAGGTGATCTGCAGATCAAACCAGAGGCTCCCAGGAGCCTGTATCGCTCACCTGGCTTTCAGTTGCCTTAATCAAGGAAACATTGTAAGTTATACAGTTGATCTTCAGTTTCTAAAACTTTTGTAGCTCGAACACCTCCAATATCTTGAAATGTTTTAAAGTCTGATCATGTTTTACTATATTTCTTTGTTGGGATTTTTTTTGACAAAAAACATTCTTCCTAAGGACCACTTTTGACACCAGTTTTGAAGACAAGACGTCATTTTGTAAATGGCAGTCAACAAACAATTTTCAACATCGGTTTTGAAGTTGCAACATCAAAACCTATTTGGAAACCAAATGTGATTGAAATCGGACAATGTTGAATTTTCCCGCCTTATTTGGCGGCCATTTTGAAAATGGCGGTCAACGTACAATTTTCAACACGGTTTAGAAGTCACAACATCAATATCTATTTGGAAACCAAATTTCATTGAAATCGGACAATGTTGAATTTTCCCGCCTTTTTTGGCGGCCATTTTAAAATCGGGGGTCAACAAACAGTTTTTAACATCAGTTTTGAAGTTGCGACATCAAGACCTATTTGGAAACCAAATGTCATTGAAATCGGACAATGTTGAATTTTCCCGCATTTTTTGGCGGCCATTTTGAAAATGGCGGTCAACAACCAATTTTCAACACCGGTTTTGAAGTCGCAACATACATATCTATTGAATCGGACAATGTTGAATTTTCCCGCCTTTTTTGGCGGCCATATTGAAAATGGCGGTCAACGAACAATTTCTAACAGGTTTTGAAGTCGCAACATCAATATCTATTTGGAAACCAAATTTCATTGAAATCGGACAATGTTGAATTTTCCCACCTCTTTTGGGGCAGCCATTTTGAAAATGGCGGTCAAGGAACAATTTTCAACATCAGTTTTGAAGTCGCCACAGCATAGCAAACATTTCATCCGTTTACACTTGACCTACATCTTCTACAGTTTCAGAAATAAAAGATGAAAAATACGAAAATTTTAAAAATTCGGTGAAAAAAGGGCAATAACTCCTACAAGGGTTTATGGATTTTCTTCAAAATTTTAGGGTGGGTAGACCTTGATATGCTGAACATTTTTGCAATTTACACTTGACCTCTATCTGTTACACTTTTTGAAATAAAAAATAAAAAATGCAAAAATTCTGACAATTTAACGGAAAAGGGGCTATAACTCCGAGATAGGTTTCAGATTTTCTTCAAATTTGCAGGGCAGGTAGATCTTGCCATGTTTATCATTTTTACCTTCCGTCAGATCTTTGATATCTGTAACGGTTTTCGAGTTATTGGCAAAAAACTGCAATTTACCCCTATGTTCTATTTTTAGTAACAGCGGCCATGTTGTTTGACCTACGGCGTAATCGAACACAATTTTGAGAAGCCATACTCTGGTGAAGATTCAGGCCAAGTTTGGTTACATTTGGCTTAGCGGTTTCAGAGAAGATTTTTGAAATTGTTGACGGACAGACAGACGGACGACGGACGCATAGTGATGGCAAAAGCTCACATGGCCTTTTAGGCCAGGTGAGCTAAAAAGATACCACCGCCAATAGGCAATTCTTGTAGTTGCAGGAAACTGGATAACTATTTTGCTCGACTATTACCTTTTTCATTAGTAAGAGATAAACAAATCAAACTTTACAAGTAATGGTGAGAAACATGTTAAAAAAATATTGCAACTATAAAAGTTATCATCTGGAAACCATAAAATTTACAGATGTTGCATAATTCAAGGGCAATAACTATGCACAACCAAGTCTGATCATGGTGAAAATCAAACTTGACCTGTATTTTGTGGAAAGTAACATCATCCCAAAATATAAAAAACTTTCCTTTTTCATTAAACTCATGTTCTCACCTTGAAATCACGACTTTTACAGATTTTGTGTTATTAAAGGGCAATAACTTCAGAATGCAAAATCCGATCACAGTGAATATCGAACTTGACCTGTATTTTATAACAAGTAACATTGTCCCTAAATATTAAAACTTTCGCTAAACGCAAGCTTAAGTTATCATCCGGAAACCTTAAAATATACAGATTGTTCCTAAATCAAGGACAATAACTCTGGAACGCAAAATCAGATCACGGTCAAAATTAAACTTGACCTGTATTTTATAAATAGAAACATTGTCCTAAAATATTATAAATTTTCCTCGAAGCAAACTGATTATCATCCGGAAACCATAAAATTTATACATTTTGCCTAATTCAGGGGCAATAACTCTGGAACGCAAAATCCGATCATGGTCAAAATAGAACTTGACAAGTATTTAACGAATAGAAACATTGTCTCAAAATATTAAAATATTAAAAATTTCCTTAAGAGCAAACTCAAGCTATCATCCAGAAACCAAATTGTGACACACGGACGGACGGAAAGACGGACAGAAAGACGGACGGACAAGAGGAATCCTATATACCCCAACATTTTGAGGCAGGGGTATAAAACGATAAAATTAAGTAATCTACACATTTGTAATTTTAGCCCCACAGAGCCCCTCATAGATACGAAAGTAAACATGTTATGAAAAATCTTATGGTTAAGCGCGATGTATTTTTTCATATGGACTCGGACTAATTTTTTTTTTAATTTGAGATTTACCCCTTTGGGCCCCATTTATCTCATGAACGGTACCTGCGATGTGAAATCCGTCGACATACTTCCACTAGCAGATATGTTTTGATCTTGTTTTGGCCATTTTGATCTCATCACGATCTTGCCAGGTTTAACACAATTTTGATAAAACTGTCAAATTGTTGGTTTTCAATATAATTGATTCTGTTGGTTTTCAATATAACTGATTTCAAGGACGATCAAGACGCGTTCAGATAGTTTTAGATCAAATAATATCCACTTGTTAATTGCGTTCAGGAAAAATCAAGATGAGTTAAGTTTGTTTAGATCAGACAAGATCTCGAGTTTGAATGCAGTTATCTTGTTTGATCTTGATCAACTGAACAGGTCTTGATCTCATTGAAAGCAATTATCTCGAAATTAAACTAAATATCTCAATAACTCCAAGACGGGTGTTCTGATTTTTGTCAAAATTTCAGGGAAGGTATATCTCATCATACTGATGATTTTTATCCTGCCATATTTTTTTTATTTGTAATGGTTTTTGAGTTATTATCAAAAAACAGCTATTTTCTCCTACATTCTATTTTTAGTAACAGCTGCCATTTTGTTTGGTCCTCGGTCTAATAGAACATAACTTTGAAACCACACACCCCGGTGACGATTCAGGCCAAGTTTTGTTCGCATTGGCTTGTAGTTAAGCGGAGAAAACCTTTGAAAAATGTTGACTGACAGACAGAAGAACGATCCATGCAAGTGATGGCAAAAGCTCACATGGCCTTTTAGGCAACGGGTGATAATAAAAATTTAGGTATCGTAATCTCCATACCTGTAATTTTCGTACTCTTTGGCACTGCATAGCTTCGAAATCAAGTTATAAACAAGAGGCTCTCAAAACATGTATCGCTCACCTGGGCCGTGACTGACATGGACAGTCCAAATAACCTCAATAAAGTGGATCGTTGTCTGCTTCAAAGTTGAACTATATTTCCTGATGGCAACCATTTTGGATGGGGTGATTACTTACTGGTCACTTTTTTTTAAGCGGACCACTGGGGACCATTGTGACCTAGTTTTCCAACTGGCCAAGTAGTTTCAGAGGGGATCTTTGAATGTTCTCTTATAGGGTCCAATATTAAACTATGTTCCTTCCTGGCAGCCATCTTGGATGTAATGCCGACTTGCCAGACAAATTTTGCAAATGGGACCAAGTAAGAACAATTGTGACAAAGTTTGGTTCAAATTGGCGTAGTAGTTTCAGAGGAGTATGTTTTCCTATAGCATATAATTTTAAACCATGTAACCCTGCTGGCAGTCATCTTGGATGGATTGCAGACTTGCAAGACATATTTTTAAGGAGACCACCCAAGGACTATTGTGACCAGCTTTGGATCAAATTGACATTGCTGTGTCAGAGGGGAAGATCTTTGAATGCTTTCCCATGGGGTCCAATGTTGAACTATGTTCTCCGTTGATGGCCACCTAGGATGTAATGTGGACTTGTCAGACACATTTTTCACTAGTGTGACCAAGTTTTGTTCCAATTGGCCAAGTAGTTTCAGAGAATAAGATCTTTGAATATGTTTCCCCTAAGTTCCAATTTTAACTTCAGTTCCCAACAGTTTTTTCTAAAAAAAATTGTCTCGCAAGTCTGCACCTCATCCAAAATGGCGGCCAGCGGGGAGCTTAGTTAAACAATGCACCGTATGGGTAAACACATCCAAAGATCCTTTCCTCTAAAATTACTAGGCCAATTGGAACCAAACAATAGTTGGTTCCTTTCAAAAAAGTGACCAACAAGTCTCCAGCCCATTAAAAATTATCAGGAATATAATTCAACTTTGAAGCATCTTTAACATACTTGAAAATGAGGTCCTTTATCATTAAGGTTATTTGGACTGTCCGTGTCAGCCATGCATGGCCCAGATGAACGATACAGGCCCTTAAGAGCCTCTTGTTTTAATACAAAATGAAAAACATCAAAATTTTGAAAATTATACAGGAAAAAAAAGCAATTAATCTTAAATGGGTCATCATATTTCCTTCAAAATTGCAGGGTAGATAGATCTTGTCATGCATATCATTTTTACATCATGTCAGATTTTTTACATCTGCAATAGTTTTTGAGTTATTTGCCAAAAACTGCAATTTACCCCCCCCCCCCTTTTTTTCTATTTTTAGTAACAGCAGCCATGTTGCTTGGTCGTCATATTTTTTAAACTTCATACCCTGGTGATGATCAAGGCCAAGTTTGGTTTCAACAGCCCAGTAGTTTCAGAGGCGAAGATTTTTGAAAAAAAGTTTATGACCATACAAACAGAAAATCATTGCAGGGTCTTCCAGACGCAGCTCTAAGCCTCTTTCCAAGCTCCTTACTACTTTATTGACAGAAGAAAGAGATGGCTCGAAAAGTTACTGTGACAAGGTCTACTCCTTGAGCAGCGTCAATCAGATGTGGATTCTGAAAAATTATAAAGATCTCCTTGAACAGCTATCGTCTTACAGTCTCACCCATTGCCATAGCATACAAACTTTTGATTTTTCTACTCTTTATACTACCCTGCCACACAATAAATTGAAAACAGTAATTTCTGAGTTTCTGCACTAAAACTGGAAAATGCAGACACACTTATTTAGTAGTAGGTAAAGACAAAACATATTTTGTAAAGAACCACAGTGAGTCAAACAGGAAATACACAGAGAATGGTATAATCAAGTTGCTGGAATTTTTAATATACAATATTTTTGTCGAATTTGGATGCTGCCTTTTTCAACAAACAAACAATCCGGATTCCTATGGGAACTAACTACACGCCACTTTTAGCTGATCTCTTTTTTTCTCGTATGGGGCCAAGATTTAACAAGGGCTAGCACAGAAACAACAAAAGCATTTAGCTCAGTACCTTAATTGCAGCTTCGGCTACATAGACAATGTACTTTCTCTTAATAATCCAAATTCAAGGAATATTTACACCAGATCTATCCCAGTGAGCTTGAAATTAAAGAGACTACTGATACACCTACTTCAGCTTCGTACTTAGATCTTTTGATATACATTGACTAAGATGATGTTTGAAATCTATGCTACAAGACAAATGTGATTACTTTAATTTCCCAATTGTGAACATTCCCGTTTGAACAGCAATATATCTACCTATCCAGCCTATGGAGTGCACATTTCACAGTTGATTCGTTACTGTCGAGCATGTAGTTCATGCAGTGAATTTTCTTAATAGAGCAAAAACACAGTCCCAAAAGCTGCTTAGTCAGGGATTTGTTCAGCCTTTGTTACTTTCATCCCTTCAGAAATTCTATTGCTGTCACCATGACAAAAACCGAAAGATATGAAGTGTCTGTGTCCCAAATGAAAACGGACATTTTCAGCTAGATTTCAAGTCTTCACGGATTTGACATAACCGGTTTTGACTCACCCTGGATTGACTCACTTATATTCAATAGTGGAGCAAGACATGAGAACCTGATGTCACTCCCAGTTTTCATGGGAGTTCACACTATGAGTGCCTTAGTTTTTAATGTTGTCCTTTTATTTCAGTGCACTGTGGCTGTATCACATCCTTGTTTTGTCTGTTTTTCTCTCTTGCCGTTTTTGCCATGTCTTTAGACTTTTATTTTTGATCATCACTTCCCTTGTTCCTTTGGTATTCTATTGCCCCTGTTTTATGACAGACGAATGGACAACAGACGCCAAGTGATGGCAAAAGCTCACTCTGCCTATAGCCAGGTGGGCTTAAAATCTGATGGTTCACTGGTATGTTAATTCTTCAAAAGGAATCCATTGACAAAAACACCTAAAAACGGACTACAAATTTTTTAAAAAAATTTAAAAATTTCAGTTATGCCCCTTTTGGGTCGCATTTATTGCATGTAGTCATGCGACATGAAATCTGTTGGCATACCTCTGATTGGAAATTTCCTCAGAAGCACACTGAAAGGAACCTTATCACAATCTGATAAATAATGAATATTCTACAGCCAAAAGTATGAAATCACCCTATTTGGCCCATTTTGACCCCTTTTTAATAAAGGGCTACGCCGAGCGCAGCATGATACGACCGCAGCATGTCGAATACTGAAATTTGAACAAGTGTAATTCAAAACGAATGAGGACACAGTATAGAGCTTGATACAGTTATTAAATGGACACAACAAAGAGCTTGAATCAGTTGCAATTTTGGCCCCTTTGACCCCTTCAGCTCAGAAACAGTAAAAGCTATGCCAAATTTGTTGACTTACTACTGAAAGCTTATATCAAGAAGAATCAAAAAAAAAATCTGATCAAAATCCGATGAATAATAAGGTTTTCAAATTTTTCCAAAAATTACAATTTTGGCCCCTTTGACCCCTTGTAGCTAGGAAACGGTGAGAGCTACGCAAAATCAGCTGACATACAATTGACAGCTTACATCAAGAGGAATCCAAAGAAAAAAATCCTATTGAAATCCAATGAAAAATAAAGATTTCACACATTTAGAAAGTTTTCAATTTTGGCCCCTTTGATCCCTTGTAGTTCGGAAACGGTAAGGGCTACACAAAATCCGTTAACATATTACTGAAAGCTTATATCAAGAGGAATTCAAAGAAAAAAATACCATCAAAATCGGATAAAAAATAAAAAATTTTAGGTAATCCGCAAATTTGCAATTTCGCCCCGTTCGACCCCTCATAGCTGGGAAAGGAAACAAGTTACCAAAAATGTAATAGTTGAGCGCTATATTAATTTTTCATAAGGAATATAATGAAACTACAGAATGTGTCTATAACACACGGATGCCCGCCGACAAATTTATCACAATATAAGTCAATGGGGCATAGAATTAGTTTCCGGTCACTGAATCATCAGGAAGTAACATTACAGATGATAGTTCAATATCATTTTGTTTAATAATATAAGGTAACAAAAATACCATACCAAAGTCTTTTTAACATTAAATATTGGGTTAGGTTATAAAATTATCCTTGAATTATGTAGTATTCACCAATTAAACATCTAGCTGTTTAAAATGGGCCTGATGCAAAAATTTAACAAAGTCATTCAAGCATACAACAGAAGTCAAAGTCAACAAATTGTCCACAAATTGGGTAGTTCTCACAAAGATGAGTCACATAATAGGTTGTGTAGTTGTTGAGAAAAGTATGTAAAACACAAAATTCACCAAAAGTCACTCAAGCGTAAAATGTAGGTCAAAGACACTTAATTGGCCTAGATTTGGATAGTACTCATTCAGTTGATTTATTTTGATGCAACAACATTGGGAAAGTATGTTAAGTTGATGAGAAACTGACTTAAATGCAAAATTTTACAAAAATCACTCAAGTGTAAAATATAGGTCAAAGCCACCTAGTTATCAGTGATTTTGGCAGAACTTATCAAAGGCATTAATTTGATGAAACATCATTCTGGTATAATGCATAGTTGTTCAGAAACGGACTTAAACGCAAAATATAAAATAAAAATAAAAGTCACTCAAGCATAAAATATTGGTCAAAGCCACCTAAGTGTCAATGTTTTGGGTAGTACTCATCAAGGCAATTAATTTGATGAAGCATCTTATTATTGTTATAATGTGTAGTTGTTGAGAAATGGACTTCTAGGCAAAATTTAACAAAAGTCACTCAAGCATAAAATATAAGTCAAAGCTACCTATCTGTCAATGTTTTGTGTAGTACTAAAAAGGCAATTAATTTGATGAAACATCATATTGGTATAATGCGTAGTTCTTGAGAAATGGACAACGCAAAATTTAACAAAAGTCACTCAAGCGTAAAATGTAGGTCATGGATCCCTAAATGTTGGTGAAACTGGTACACTGTACTGATGTAATATTACCAAAATACTATAAGAGGTTGCTAATATATGGACCTAAACGCAAAACTTAACACCAGGACGTACGGGCAAGGGTAAGTCTATATGCCCCTTCCACGTGGCAGGGCAAAAACTGCATCAAAATCGTACAAAAAATGAAAAAAAATAGATTTTTGATTTTTTCCCCTTTGAGGACCCAATTATCTCATTAACAGTACATAAAACATGAAATCCGTTGACATACATCCGATTGGAAATTTCCTTAGGATCACACTGAAAGAAACCCCATCAAAATCAGATAAATAATAAATATTCTACAGCCCAATATATGAAAACACCTAATTTGGCCTTTTTGGCCCTTTTTATAAAAACGGACAGGGCCACAATACCTAAAACCAATACCAACCTTCCTTTCGAGACAAGGAACATTATGTTAAAATTTCATAAGGATTGATCAAATAGAACTGTAGTTATCGCACAGAAACGAAGAGTCTACAGACGCGGACGACAACACCAACGACGACGTCGCCAGTATCATACCAATATATGACCTCAAAAAATTTTTTGCGGTCGTATAAAAATGACATGTGCCATAATGACCAAAACCAATCAAAGCCATCCTTTTGTGACAAGGAACATTATTTCAAATTTCATAAGGACACATCAACTGGAAATAAAGTTGACCAATATCAAAAGTGTCTGCAGACAATGACAACAACGAAGACAACAATGACAGAGGACAACATCACGATACCATAATACCTCAAATTTTTTGTGGCTGTATAAAAAGTATGTTACATGTAAACATCAAAGTTGAAAATTCAAATATTGTAAAGCAGATTTAAAGTTTTTACTTCAAGAAAGACACATATGAACATGAAACCCTATTTCCTTTCAAAAAATATATCCTTTGTTATATTTTGCGGACAAATAGACAGTCACACAAAAGAAATATATATTCACTTAAGCATAGAAATGTGATCTTTTCGATCATGCTGTAATTATTTTTCAAAGATGCCCTCAGGATCTTTGATCTTCTTGATGTATGTTTATAATAATCTTTCTATCAAAACATATAAAAACAAACAAGATAACAGTCTTTATCATATGATTTTTTATAAATAAATACAAAATTAGATACTACGTTTGAGCATATACTTTCATGTGTCCGGCAATACTTTTAGATGCTTGTAAAGCAGTCTTATCTTTGCCATAGTAATCCACAAATTCTCCTTTTGGATTGATTAAATACATCACAATGGTATGATCAACCTGAAAGTACAAGATTAGACACAGCTTTCATTGTAATAATATGTAGAACAATACATCAGTATGGTTTCACAACCCATCTGACATTGACTTAAACCCTGATTCGGATATCAAAAGAAAATGATACATCAGTACCAGAGACATATAGATACAACAGAGATAAGAAACTCTCATATATAGCAGGGCCATAATTAGCTGCTAATCTCTGTATCTTTATGTCTCTGTCAGTACTCAGCATTTATCAGCCAGTCAAGGTGTCATTTTCTTTTTGTATTTTAAATAAGTTCCTTCAGATTTATATTGTATTAGCTGGGTTTTGACACTGGTGGTGTTGTCAACCTCAAGTTTAAACACAGCAAAAAATGTATGAATGCTAATTTATTTTGATCTACTGTGATTGATTATAAATAATGATAAAAGGAAATTTTGTGATCACTGTCAAAGTGTAACATACTGGGTGCTGCACTTAGTGACAGAATGCAAATACAAACATTCTGTGGCATAATAACAAATGCACTGATATTTGATTCATTACAAAATATATAACATTTCTTTTTAACCTATTTAATTTAAACTTATTTTATTGTCAAACAATGCGAAGACAATAGGATCAGACACAAGTTGATATAACTTACAAGGTCTTCTCCTTTAAATAAAAATAACCTTAAAACTCAAAGAGAGAAACTCTATTTCATGACAGGTCTGTTAAGTGAGGTTCTACTGTAATTACAATATAATTTTATTTCATGACATTTCTGTTAAGTAAGGTTCCACTGCACTAACAATATAATTTCATTTCATGACAGTTCTGTTAACTAAGGTTCCACTATGTTTATTATTGTATTTCATGACAGTTCTGTTAAGTAAGGTTCCACTGTACTTACAATATAATTTATTTCATGACAGTTCTGTTAAGCAAGGTTCCACTGTACTTTAAACATAATTTTATTTCATGACAGTTCTGTTAAGTAAGGTTCCACTGTACTCATAATATAACTGTATTTCAAGTAAGGTTCCACTGAACTTACAACATAATTTTATTTCATGACAGTTCTGTTAAGTAAGGTTCCACTGTACTTATAATATTATTTTATTTCAAGACAGTTCTGTTAAGTAAGGTACCACTGAACTTACAACATAAATGTATTTCATAACAGTTCTGTTAAGTAAGGTTCATGACAGTTCTGTTAAGTAAGGTTCCGCTGTACTTACAATATACCGTCTTATCTCGAATAATTCGACGGCCGATATTTTCGACACTTTTCAATTTTTCAGAAATATCAAAATTTAAAAATATCAATTTTTTCGACGGTCTTCCAAAAAATCGGCCGGTGAAAAAAAATCGAAGTTGATTGAAAGGTATTAGCAAAATTACAATAACTGTTAGAACAACATTGATCAGGAAGTATAAACATTAAGAAGAAAGTACCTGATATAGAAACATTGTTTCTTTTGTTAAATATTTTGAAAAAGTGGCTTCCATTCCACGCTTTGGTTGTTCGTTCAGACCGAGTAAAAATTGATGAAAGAAATAGATGGCCACGTAATGGCCTCTGTCAAATGTTGTTTACATATCAATCATTTCCCAATATATTCAATCAAGGCTTCTTGTAGAAATTAACACCTGTTTAATTAGAATAAAGAATCCCCGACAATTTGTTTGTGTTTACAACATTCACTTGATTGAAAGCATGGTTTCTCGGAAGTAAATTAAGAGGTTTTTTCTGATTGGTTGATTATCGGAAGTGAGGGGCGGTAAGGGGTGTTATTGTCACAATATTGTAAAATAAACATAAATCATTATAAATAATGATGGAACTAGGAAAAAAGTATTAGTTTCAATATGAAGCGCACAATTACAAACTTTTTCAAGACCACTACTTCAAAGGGAGCTATCACCGAGTCCGTTATGGATACGTGTAGCTCAGAGGCAGACCCTCCAGTACCAGCCGTGAGAGAGACCGTTGCCACAGAACCCGCTAAACGTCGCAAAGTTGACGCTGTGCCAGTGATGACACATGTCCTTCCAGAGCCATTACCAACACCAGTTGACAAAAAGAGGGGGTTTTATAAAAAAACTCTCCAATGCAGATAAGAAAAAGGTCGCTGACTTCGCCAGAGAAACAACAGCAACACAGGCATCAACAGTATATGGTATACCAAGAGCAACTATTATTGGCTGGACCAAACTAGACTTTTCCACTCTGCAAGCAGGCAACAAGAAGGCGGCCGGTCGTCCCCTGTCTTACCCAGCAGATGTTGACCAACAAATAATTAAATGGTTCAACGACATGAGACAACGTCAGATGCCGGTTTCCTATGAGTCTTTAATGGGAAAGGCTCACAGCCTGATCAGAAAACACAACCCAGACTTTGAGGCATCCCGTGGTTGGACAGTACGATTTTGTGAAAGGCATGAGCTGTCTTTGAGGGCCAAGACCAATATGGCACAGAAACTACCAGTTAACTTAGAGTCTAAAATTACCCAGTCTTACGACTTCCTGAAAGGTGTACGGGAGACTGGCAGATACCACCATGCAGTGATTGGCAACATGGACGAGACGCCCATGTATTTTGACATCGTTCCACACAGAACCCTCAACAAAAAGGGAGAGAAGACAATTGCTGTCCGTACAACTGGAGCAGAAAAAAGACACCTGACTGTAGTTCTGTCCTGCACTGCACTTGGGGAGATGCACCCACCAATGATCATATTTAAACGAAAAACTGAACCAAAAGTTACAGTTCCCCCAGGCTTCGTTGTTACAGCGAATGAGAAAGGCTGGATGAACGAGACCCTAATGATACGCTGGCTTACCGAGATTTGGATGCGAGAGGTTGGCAGAAGGTCCTTACTGGTTATGGATTCCTTCCGGTGACATCTTACAGATAGAGTTAAGACAACCTTGAAACACAGAAAAGTCATGCCAGCCATAATCCCCGGTGGTTGTACGTCTAAGCTTCAGCCCCTAGACGTCAGTATCAACAAGCCTTTCAAGCAGTCCCTAAGGCAATCGTGGTCCAACTGGATAAGACAGCAAGCAGAAGATGAGCTTACACAAAAGATGAGTCCATCGCCACAAAACATCATAGACTGGATAGAGACTGCCTACAATGTCCTTAAAGATAGACCAGCACTTATACACAGAAGGCCTTCTTGGTGTGTGGCATCAGTAACAAGTTGGATGGATCTGAAGACCACATGATTAACAACCTTCCAGAACCAGAAGAGCAAGTTCCTGATATAGACATCGACGACTTATTTGGAGAAGAAGAAGAAGTCTTCGCGTTTGAGGGTTTCACACAACAAGACTAAACCACCAGATGACACCAGCCTGACATATACGGATTTCTTACGAAATCCAAGTCCTTTTAAGGACTACCAAAACACCATAAAAAGAATTTTAGTTGTTGTTGCTATCAAAGTCTCAGGTTGTTATACAAAGAGTCCTTTTCAGGACTAATTTAAAAAAGAATTTTAAGTTGTTATTAAAAAAAAGAATTTTAAGTTCTTATTCAAAAAAAAAAAGAATTTCAAGTTCTTATTCAAAAAAGGAATCGTGGTTGTTCACAACGAATTTCAAACGAAATTCAAGTCCTTTTCAGGACTAATTTAAAAAGAATTTTAAGTTGTTCAGAAAAAGAATCATAGTTGTTCAATACGAATTTCAAACGAAATTCAAGTCCTTTTCAGGACTAATTTAAAAAGAATTTTAAGTTGTTCAGAAAAAGAATCATAGTTGTTCACAACGAATTTCAAACGAAATTCAAGACCTTTTCAGGACTAATTTAAAAAGAATTTTAAGTTGTTCAGAA
The DNA here is from genome assembly GCA_002080025.1 of Modiolus philippinarum. Lineage (NCBI taxonomy): Eukaryota > Metazoa > Mollusca > Bivalvia > Mytilida > Modiolidae > Modiolus > Modiolus philippinarum. The sequence goes on from MJUU01024660.1 coordinate 76,112, forward strand.
AAAGAATCATAGTTGTTCAATACGAATTTCAAACGAAATTCAAGTCCTTTTCAGGACTAATTTAAAAAGGATTTTAAGTTGTTCAAAAAAGAATCATAGTTGTTCAATACGAATTTCAAACGAAATTCAAGTCCTTTTAAGGACTATTTAATTGAATAAAAAGAGTTTACGTTGTTGTGAAATTAAATCAAATCTTAAATCAGCTTATTCCATCCTTTGTGATCTATGTATGCTTTCTATTTCTCAACCTGATTTTTCAAAATTAATAATCAACCCCACTTCAGTTTTCTTTGCAATTTTTATTGATTTCCCCCTATTGTACCCCTATCAACACATTTTTGTTAAAAATAGATACCGGAAATCATTGTTTGTCCTGGATCGATACACACAACAAAGTGATGACCTGTTTATGACAGCTTGTGTGTACAAATTACTTTGACATCTTAGTAAACGCTAATTGCATTGTGATTAAATGGGGTTCATTAAAATTATCTGATCATAATACTGGCAATACACGAGTCTAATGAGGGAAAATCAGACCACCTTGATCACGTGATTCAGTCCAGGTAAAATGTAAACAACGTGTTGTTGAACAAATTTATTTAATAATAAAACAATAATAAGTCTGAATAGCTTTATTTAAATAATAAAAACAACACAAATAATGCATAGCTTTATTAAAGAGATATAACAGGCAAACATTGGGACTGATGACCTAAGTGCCGATCGCTGATTTCTGTTGAAAATTGACCTGAAAATATAAAAAATCATATTTTTCGATGTTTTTTCAAAATCCCCAAAAAAGTGGTGAATCTGAGTGTCGAAAAATTCGAGTAATTACGGTAATTGTATTTCATGACAGTTCTGTTAAGTAAGGTTCCACTGAACTTACAACATAATTTTATTTCATGACAGTTCTGTTAAGAAAGGTTCCACTGTACTTGCAATATAATTGTATTTCATGACAGGTCTGTTAAGTAGGGTTCCACTGTAATTACAACGTAATTTTATTTCATGACAGTTCTGTTAAGTAAGGTTCCACTATACTTACAATTTAATTGTATTTCATGACAGTTTTGTTAAGTAAGGTTCCAATATACTTACAATTTAATTGTATTTCATGACAGTTCTGTTAAGTAAGGTTCCACTGTAGTTACAGTAGACAGTTCTGTAAAGTGAGGTTCCACTGTACTTAAAATATAATTGTATTTCATGACAGTTCTGTTAAGTAAGGTTTCACTATACTTACAATTGACAGTTCTGTTAAGTAAGGTTCCACTATAGTTACAGTAGACAGTTCTGTAAAGTAAAGTTCCACAATACTTACAATATAATTGTATTTCATGACAGTTCTGTTAAGTAAAGTTCCACTATACTTACAATATAATTGTATTTCATGACAGTTCTGTTAAGTAAGGTTTCAATGTACTTACAATATAATCTCCATCTTCATCTTTCGGTCCTGCACTGTAGTACACTCTGTAAGCTCTAGTAGCTTGGTCTACTTGTTCTACTGTACCTGTTAATCCTAACAGCTTGGGTGAAAATTCTGAAAGACAACAGAATAAAAACTCTATAATAAAAACAGATATTTTTATATTTTTAACCTGGAGATGGGATGTTGTCTCCTTGACATTTACCCCATTTCCTTTCCTTTTCGTATTTATTATAGTGTTTGTCTCTACTGCTGTGTGCATTCAGTAAAATGTATCGTTGATTGATGTATGCTCTTTTTTTTATCTACTGTTATGGAGTTTTTGTCGGGGAGATAACTTTCTGTTTTGTTCGCAATATATCTACAGATATTCAAACAGTTTTAACCTGGAGACGAGATGTAATCTCCTCGACATTTACCCCATTTCCTTTCTTTTTCATAAGTATCCAAATTGCCAGAGTCCATTAAGAGGAATAGTGTCCATGCAGGTCTGAAAATTTATTCATACATTTGGCATGACTATACAGAGCTCTTTATTCTGCCTTGTATCATTTTCCATCATAGAGGAAAGTTTGATGAAAATTTGAGTGACAAAATGACGGCAGAAAAATTTTCAAAACTTTTAACTGGTTTATTGAAATTGTGCAAACTATTTATTTCTCCAAATAATCACTAAAAATATTTTCAGTTACCTCAAAAACAAGCTTACTTGTACCAAACCCTCAGTTTTTTTTTGGTTTTTTTTCTTCTTCATGCAAATAGACTATTGTTACATAAATAAACAAGATGTGTTTTGTGAAAGACATACCCCTGGGTAGAAGTAAAGAAGAAACATTTAGCAACTTTGAACAATGAATGTCCTTCTGACAAAATCATTTGTAGAAATAAATATGGTATCAACAGAAAAGTTTAATTACATCAAATGATGATTTCAATAGATGATTTGCCAGTTACTAAAGTTCTTGTCAGTTTTAGTCAAATTTTGGGTTTTTTTTGGTCAAACCTTCAAAGGGAAGTTACTCCTACACCGGACAAACAAACATTAAGCATGCACATTTGTTTTAAAGTACCGGCTTCGTGCTTAGCCAGTTTGGACAAAGTAATTCCCTACACAATATTCATGAGATTCTGCAGTAAGTTAGCATATTTTCGAATTTTTAATACTTTCTTAGTCACTGAGAAGACATTTCAAGTTAGTACAGTTGTTTATTTTTATTACTTGAAACAAGTAGCACTTGAAAGCATGGTAAGGGCTTTTTGGGATTAGGTTTTGAATTGTGTTGCTAACTAAACATCTGCTAAAGGTTAAACTTTCATAATTTTTGATTAAAAATGTTTTATTTTTTGGTTAGTTATCACAAACAGGGAACCATTCTGTCCCCTTGAGATTTTTCAAAAAGTGACCCCCTTTTTGGGTTTTGCTAGATTCATTCTGTTGATTGCAGAACTGGCAAATGGTCTATTGGATGCAACACAGAAGTCGCTCAAATGAACCCTTCCAATCATTATCCAAGCATTATTAAGAAAACAATTTTCACCCCCCCCTTTTTTTTGATTGTACGCAAAAATTTAAACAAGTGATGACCCTAAAGGATGTCTCGCCTGTCCCTGCTGGACTCTAAATTGATGTGAAATCTAAGTGAACTAATCAGAAGAGTGTACATGCTCACTAGACTGTGAAATTGAGGTCAAGGACAAAAGTCACCTGCCAGACTGACATGTACTACCCAAGACCAACCT
>MJUU01024660.1:80714-90770 GCA_002080025.1 Modiolus philippinarum
TATGCAACAATTCTACATCAAAACTAAAGTCCATATTCACAATTTTGTTTAAAAATTGTTGATATATGGACCTAAATAGAAAATTTAGCTAAATTCATTGAAGTGGAAAATATAGGTCAAGCTGACATAATTCTGGTATGGATGTTGGTCACTACTAAAGATGTAACCACTTACCAATAATCATCAGTCTATGGCATGTAGTTGCTGAGATATGGTGCAAACAAAAAAATTTCATGGAAAAAAATTAAGTCCAACTAATGGAAAAATACAGAAAAATTGGAATTATTTTTTTCAAAAAAATAAACTTGGGAAACATTAATAAGGTTGTACTGAACATTATGTCAAAATTTCATTGATATTGAATATGATTTGAGAAAGTTATTGAAGCTCAAAAAAAGTTTTACATTTGGGTTAACTAAATGTTAATGACGCTGAAGCCGCCGCTGACCGAATCTATGCTCGCTATGTCTCGCTTTCGTGACAGGCGAGACAAAAATTAGTGGACTTTGAGACTTTCAGGATATTTACCAAAATTGGAATCACATTTTCAAATTCTAAGATTTCAGAATTTTTATTTTTTCCAAATACTTGCCAAAATATAAGATTACATTGTATATGCCAAAATGTCCAAAAATATCAGTCTTTGACATTTTCAGGAAATTTAACAAAGTTGGAACTGGAATCAAAATTCTGAAAGCTTATTGCGCACCTACAGACTATATGCAACAATTCTGCAACAAAATTAAATCCATAAATCCAACTAGAGGCTCCCAGGAGCCTGTAGCTCACCTGGCTTTTATGTTGCCACAATGAAGCTTACATTTTAAGTTATACAGTTGAACTTAAGTCTCTCAAACTTTTTTAGCCCAAACACCAACAATATCTTGAACTGTATTTAAAGTCTGATCTTGTTTTACTATATTTCTTTGTTGCACTTTTTTGACAAAAATGTACAAGTTAGCTATTGACCACTTTCAACACCAGTTTTGAAGTTGAGACATAATTTTGTATATATATGGTGGTCAACAACAATTTTTAGAACCATATTTTTTAAGTTACCACATCAATATTTATTTGGAAACCAAATTTCATTGAAATAGGAAAATGTTGAATTTTCCCACCTTTTTGGTGGCCATTTTGAAAATGGCAGTCAACAAACAATTTTCAACCAACTTTTGAAGTCCCAACATCAATATCCACTTGGACACCAAATTTCATTGAAATCAGACAATGTTGAATTTTCCCGCCTTTTTTGGCAGCCATTTTAAAATGGCGGTCAGGGAACAATTCTTAACATCAGTTTTGAATTCACAACGTCAATATCCACTTGGAAACCAAATTTCATTGAAATCAGACAATGTTGAATTTTCCCGCCTTTATTGGTGGCCATTTTGAATTGGCGGTGAACAAACAATTTTTAACATTGGTTTGAATTTGCGACATCAATACCCATTTGGAAACCAAATTCCATTGAAATTGGACAATGTTGAATATTCCGGCCTTTTATGGAAGCCATTTTGAAAATGGCAGTCAAGGAACAATTTTTAACATTGGTTTAAATTTGCGACATCAAAACCTATTTGGAAACCAAATTCCATTGAAATTGGACAATGTTGAATTTTCCCGCCTTTTGTGGAAGCCATTTTGAAAATGGCGGTCGGTGAAGGAACAATTTTTAACATTGGTTTGAATTTGCGACATCAAAACCTATTTGGAAACCAAATTCCATTGAAATTGGACAATGTTGAATTTTCCCGCCTTTTGTGGAAGCCATTTTGAAAATGGCGGTCAAGGAACAATTTTTAACAATCGTTTTAATTGAATTTACAACATCAAAGCCTATTTGGAAAACAAATTCCATTGAAATTGGACAATGTTGAATTTCCCGATTTTTTTGGCGGCCATTTTGAAAATGGCGGTCAACGAACAATTTTCAGTATCTGTTTTGAAGTCGCAACATCAATATATACTTGGACACCAAATTTCATTGAAATCGGACAATGTTGAATTTTCCCGCCTTTTTTTGGAAGCCATTTTGAAAATGGTGGTCAATGAACAATTTTCAACACCAGTTTTGAAGTGGCAACATCAATGTCTATTTGGAAACCAAATTTTATTGAAATCCGACAATGTTGAATTTTCCCGCCTATTTTTGGCAGCCATTTTGAAAATGGCGGTCAGTGAACAATTTTATACACCAGTTTACAAGTTGCCATAGCATGGAAAACATTTTAATAAATTTACACTTAACCTTCATCTTCTCTAGTTATGGATATAAAAGACGACAAAATATGAAAATCTGAAAATTCCATGAAAAAGGGCAACAACTCCTACAAAAACTTTCAGATTTTCTTTAAAATTGCAGGGCAGGTAGATCTTAACATGCTGATTATTTTCACTCCCAATCAGATTTTTGACATCTGTAACGGTTTTCGAATTATTTGCAAAAAAAGCAATTTACCCCTTTGTTCTATTTTTAGTAACAGCAGCCATGATGCTTGGTTTTTGGACTAATCGAACTCAATTTTGAAACTGTTTACCCTGGTGATGATTCAGGTCAAGTTTGATTTAAATTGGCCCAGTGGCTTCTGAGGAGAAGATTTTTTAAACTGATGACAAAAAGTATCAAATTTCTTAAATTTGACCAATAAAGGGCAAAAACTCCTATATTGGTAGTCAGATTTTCTTCAAAATTTCAACTAACCATATAGAGAGGCTGCATACCAATTTTACAATCAATCCCTCTTGTAGAAGCTGAGAAAAATGCGACGAAAAAAATTCATGTCCTCACTACATTTCATGACAAAGTCCACATTTTGTCAAACAGGAAGTACACATGGGACAGGACTCAAAATAGGACGTTCCTTACAACCAACCATATAGAGGCTGCATACCAATTTTGAAATCAATCCCTCTTGTAGAAGCTGAGAAAAATGCGACGAAAAATTCATGTTTTCACTACAGTTCGTAACAAAGTCCACATTCCACCAAACTAGAAGTGCGCATCCAACAGGACTCAAAAAAGGATGTTCCTTATAACTAACCATATATAGGCTGCATAACAATTTTAAAATCAATCCCTCTTGTAGAAGCTGAGAAAAATGTGACACAAAAAATTCATGTTTTCAATACATTTCGTAACAGTCACATTTCATCAAACAGGAAGTACTCATCGGACAGGACTCAAAAAAGGATGTTCCTTACAACTAACCATCTAGAGGCTGCATACCAATTTTGAAATCAATCCCTCTTGTAGAAGCTGAGAAAAATGCGACAAAATATTCATGTTTTCACTACAGTTTGTAACAAAGTTCCCATTCCGCCAAACAGGAAGTATGCATCTGATAGGACTCAAAATAGTACGTTCCTTACTACTAACCATATAGAGGCTGCATACCAATTTTGAAATCAATCCCTGTTGTAGAAGCTGAGAAAAATGCGATGAAAAATTCATGTTTTCACTACAGTTCGTAACAAAGTTCACATTCCGCCAAACAGGAAGTACGCATCCGATAGGACTCAAAATAGGACGTTCCTTATAACTAACCATATAAAGGCTGCATACCAATTTTGAAATCAATCCCTCTTGTAGAAGCTGAGAAAAATGTGACGAAAAATTAATGTTTTCACTACATTTCGTGACAGAGTCCACATTTTGTTAAACAGGAAGTACACGTCCGACAGGACTCAAAATAGGACGTTCCTTACAACCAACCATATAGAGAGGCTGCATACCAATTTTACAATCAATCCCTTTTGTAGAAGCTGAGAAAAATGCGACGAAAAAAATCATGTCCTCACTACATTTCGTGACAAAGTCCACATTTTGTCAAACAGGAAGTACACATTGGACAGGACTCAAAATAAGACGTTCCTTACAACCAACCATATAGAGGCTGCATACCAATTTTGAAATCAATCCCTCTTGTAGAAGCTGAGAAAAATGCGATGAAAATTTTTTTCGGACGCATGGACGAACGGACTAACGGACAAGGTGAATGCAGTATACCCCCCTCTCTATAGAGTGGGGGTATAATTTCAAATCATTCCCTCCAGTCAAAGCCAAGAAATCTTTGATAGAAATTTGGATTTTAGTAAAAATTCAAAGTATCGGCAAACAGGAAGTGGGCCCCTGACAAACTTGAAAAATACACAATACAACTCATCATTTCCAAGCTTTGGACCAAATTTCAAATCATTCTTTCCAGTAGAAGACAAGAAATCTTTGACAGAAAATTTGGTTAATAGTAAAAAATCAAAGTATAGGCAAACAAGAAATGGATATCCGACAAACTTGAAAATTGCTTACACAGTACAACTCATCAGTTCCAAGCTTCAAGCCAAATTTCAAATCATTCCCTCCAATAGAAGCCAAGAAATCTGTGACAAAAATTTGTTTTTTTAGCAAAAATTCAAAGTATCGACAAACAGGAAGTGGGCACCCGTCACACTTGAAAATTGCTTATACCATAGAACTCATCATTTCCAAGCTTCAGACCGAATTTCAAATCATTCCCACAAGCCAAGTAATCTGTGACCGAAAAAATTGTTGAAAGAACGGACAGACAGACAGACGGACAAAGTGAAAACTATAGGGCACCCGCATCTCAATGCGGGGCCCTAATAAGCAGGTTTAAAAAATATATTATTATTTACATATAATATCATACTTTCCTAATTAGCAACTGACCACAACAGGTTTGTTTTGAACATAAGGTGTGAAAACTTTTTCAACTTGGCACCATCCTGAGGTACATGACAAAAAACATATCTATTATCATTCATATATAACATGATAATTTCATAATAAAACAACTGACCACCACAAATTTGTTATCAAGAAAATGTGAGAAAACTTTATGAAATTTGGCACCATCGTTGAGTATATGACGAAAAATAAATTATCATTCATATATAACATGATAATTCCTTAATAAAACAACCGACCACCACAAATTTGTAATGAAGAAAATGTGAGAAAACTTTTTGAAATTTGGCACCATCGTTGAGTATATGACAAAAAAAATTATCCCTTATATATAATTTGATAACTACTGAATTAACAACTGATCACAACAGCTTTGTTTTGAACAAAAGGTGTGAAAACTTATTAAAACTTGGCACCACCTTAGAGTATATGATGAAAAATATTTTATCATTCATATATAATACTGTGAATTCATTTAATTTCGTGGGTACCAATATTTGTGGGTAGAGCAAAAAAGACATTTCGTGGTGTACGTAAATTCGTGGATAGCCACTTGTTCCAAGAAAAAAAAAATAATTTAAATTTATAGAATAAAGATTATAAAATTCATGGCTTCAGTACTTTTAGTATTGATGTCAAAACACCAAAATTCAGAACTGTACCTGTAATTAAAGTGTCACCTGTAATTAACAATTCATAGTAATGTGTAGATATTTTGTAATTAGGTAACCATCTGACATAACGTATTCCATTTGCTATTTATATAAATAGACACCTGTATTGATTGCAAAATAAACATGTCTTTTTGAGCAGAACATAATTAAAACTTTAAAAGTTTAATTAATAATATGATATAAAAACTGAATTGAGATGGTTCTTGTCCAAACTTCTTAACTGTAAATCAACACTTTAGCGTAATTGATAAACAAAACAGAAAGCCAGTTACCGCTGTTAACTGGGAAACACTTGGAAATAAAGCATTTTAATTTATTTTTCTGCTATTAAATGTTCAAGAGAATGCATATTTACTTATTGTTGGACATGTCAGTTAGTTTGGAGCTCAGGTACAAATGCAAGGTTTATGGCCTTCTTTGATCTGGTCCTTCATTATGTTCATTCATTTGTGTTTGAAACTTGCACAAGAAAATCATATTTCGTTGAGTATTTGAATTCGTGGTTTGGGGACACCCACGAAAACCACAAAAATTGGTACCCCACGAATAAAAATGAATTCATAGTATGACAATTTCCTAATAAAGCAACAGACCTATGAGATTTTCTTTAAATGGTGTGAAAACAATAGGGAACTTTCGAGAAAGGAACTCTCGGGTAATTGAAGGCAGAAACTATCTCCTCAAATACCAGTAAGAAGGAATGACTGGATTCCTGACCTATTGAAATAAATATATATACCACATAAAAAACAAACTATTTATTAAATTGAAGTGTACTTATAATAATTTGTCCTACATGACAATTATTGAACTAAATTTTAATTGACGAAAAACAGTTAACCTGAAGCACTTCAAATAGATTAAATATAAATCACCCTTAGCTCTACAGTGTTAATTAATAAGTGATTCCCTCTCAAGGTATTGATGAATTGATTTGTTTTTTTCGTATATTAATTTACACAAAAATTTTTCTGGAGTGAACACAACTCAAAAGTCCTGTATTGATAGTATGTCAATAACCTTCTACTTAGTGACAGCTATTGTGTTTTTCAGTATTTAAGTGTGTCCACCCCTTACGAGGAACAACAGGAAATCAATTTTGAAACTTGGCGCTAAACTTGCCAAAGTAAGAAACAATGACATGCAGACCGACAAACTGACAATCAAAATAACAAGAAGTGATTTTGAAACCCTTTGGAGTTAATTAGATTTGACAACCCTGCATCCATGAACCAAGGAGAAGATACATGGATGTAGCGTTGCTCACATTAGCAATGAATTTTGCTCAAACAGGTGCTAGGGGCTGTCTTAACTTGCTATGAGGTATGAGCATAGCTCATTGTTGAAGGCGTCATGGTGACTTCAAGATGAAGAACAACAAAAAAAGCCTTGTTCCATTGCTTGGTTTAATCATGTACTTGTAGAGACTTTGTCTCATGTGTATTGACTTCATATCCTTCCATTATTTATTTATGATAATTGTAGTTTGAAGGAGACCAAGTATTATCAGACCTCTGGATTCAAATTCAGTGTAATGTATTTTTTACTTAGAGTTGATTATCAAAATTCTCACATCCAATTAAATAATTTTTGCAAATGCTTGAAAGCGAGGTGCGAGATGTGAGAAATTTTATAATTTACGTGTTAAAGGTTGTGGAAACTGTTTCTGTAATGACTGAATGAAAAACACCAAGATTTGTATCCCGAATAGATTTTGCAGGAAATTTCACAAGACTTGTCCCCCTCTAAATGTTTCCACAACGCCTATAAAATGGGCAAACTGGATAGAAATTCAACCCTGAATCGATATGGTAAGTGCAAAATTAAGTTGGTGTGGACACAATACAGGTGCAGACACAGTACAAGTGTGGACACAATGATATAATCTTCAAGAAAAAAACTTTTCACAAGGGTTCCAATGAAAACACTCTGTCTAAATCAGACAAATATAAAATTCACCCTTTTCAGCCTATTTGACATTTATACATCTACATATAGTGTTCTTCCTTTGTCTAAAGTTTCATCAAAATCCTTCAAGTGGATTAAGAGGAGTTGTGCGTAAGAGGTAACCCATACATAGGGAATCAATGAAAACTCAAAGTTGAATTATCTCCCCTTCCTGGTTTCTGAAAGTAATTATATGCCTTCATGCACATCTCCATATGGTGTTCTTACTTTGTGTAAAGTTTCATTAAATTCTTTCAAGTGGTTTAAGAGGAGTTGCGCTTACGAGGTAACCCATACATGGGGAATCAACAAATAGTCAAAGTCCAATTATCTCCCCTTCCTGGTTTTGAACAATAATTATATTTCTTCATGCACATCTCCATATAGTGTCCTTCCTTTGTGTAAAGTTTCATCAAAATCCTTTCAGTGGTTAAAGAGGAGTTGCGCTTACGAGGTAACCCTTTAATAGGGAATCAACAAAAAGTCAAAGTTTGATTATCTCCCCTTCCTGGTTTGGGACAATAATTATATTCCTTCATGCACATCTCCATATAGTGTCCTTCCTTTGTGTAAAGTTTCATCAAAATCCTTCAAGTGGTTTAAGAGGAGTTGCGCTTACGAGAAGTGTGGACAGACAGACAGACGGATGGACAGACGGACAGACAGACAGGGTGATTCCTATATACCCCCCCAAACTTTGTTTGCGGGGGGTATAACAATGACGTCGCGACAAACGGGATGTGCTTAGGACGTCACCTTGAAATCCGAATACACTATAAATTGGACCATAAGGAAGCTCTGAGCAAAACAACAATTGAACCTCACTTACATTTTCAGAAAAAATTGTGACGAAAAATTCCATATATTGTACAACAATGAAAAACAATGACGTCTCGGCAAACAGGAAGTGCTTACTGCGTAACCTTGAAATCCAAATACACGAAAGATTGTACCATAAGGAATCTCTGTGCAAAACAACAATTGAACACCACTTACAGTTTCAGAAAAAATTGTGACGAAAAATTCCATATTTTGTGCAACAATAATAAACAATGATGTCTCGGAAAACAGGAAGTGCTTTTGACTTAACCTTGAAATAGGGAATACACGATAGATTGGACCGTAAGGAAGCTCTGTGCAAAACAACAATTGAATCCAACTTACAGTTTCAGAAAAAATTGTGACGAAAAATTCCATACTTTGTACAACAATGATGTCTCGGCAAACAGGAAGTGCTTATGGCATAACCTTGAAATCAGAATACACTATAGACAGGGCCATAAGGAAGCTCTGTGCAAAATAACAATTGAATCCCACTTACAGTTTCAGAAAAAATTGTGACGAAAAAATTCCATATATTGTACAACAATGAAAAACAATGACGTCTCGGCAAACAGGAAGTGCTTATGACGTAACCTTGAAATCGGAAAACATGATAGATTGGACCATAAGGAAGCTCTGTGCATAACAACAATTGAATCCCTCTTACAGTTTCAGAAAAAATTGTGACGAAAAATTCCATACAACAATAAAAAAAACAATAAAGTCTCGGCAAACAGGAAGTACTTATGCGGTAACCTTGAAATCTGTATATACTTATTGGACCATAATGAGAAAGTTTTTGCCAAAATATGATTTCATTCTGTAAAGTAGTTGCTGAGAAAAGTGTGGTTACGGACAGACGAAAGAACACACGGACGAACAAACAAATGGAGGTAAACAAGTATACCCCCACTACTATGTAGCAGGGGTATAATTACCTGAACAATATTTTTTGATTGCCTCTTTTGTATCTCTCTCAGGATCTACAGTAATGAATAAAGGTACCAGTTCTGGAACACCAGGTGATTTTTCTGAAAAATAGTATTAAGATGAACTATAAATACCATATTCCTCATATTGAGCACCCCTGCTGCTATAAGTGCCCCAACCTTAATTTCTTTTGAAATCCTAAGTGCCCCCTCAAAATTCCCACCAGAAACCGTAATTTCCGTATTTATCTCATACGTTTTCCGTCATTGATTTGTTTTTATCAATTGCACATGCTTATGTGTCCCAGTTTCCTGTAGTAAACAATCAAGTTTTTGTTTGAATTTCGGTATTAACAACTGATCTGGCTTAACCTTTTCTTCTGTTTGTCAAAGATTTGGATAGTTTGAGCATTTTTACATTGATTACATTGTGTACTTATGAAAGACAATGCAACTTAATCAGAGAAAATGGGTCAAAGAATCAAATGGCCGGGTTGCGTTTTGGTGCTTCTAGCTATAAAGTGTTGTTTGTTAGGTTCCCTAATGGGTATGTGAAAAACAGGGAAAAAATTTCAAAATTATTCCAAAAAAGGAGGTGCACATCTGCAATATATATAGAAACATTTTATGAGGTTTCAAAAAATGTTGGTTGAAAACTGTAGGAGGAGTTGATTTTACCAAATAGGTACCCTTTATTGAAAGTGTCGATAAAAAATGACTCGATAAAAAATGACTAAGTTCCAAAGTCCGTAAAAACAGAAAAAAATTTTCAAAATTATTCCAAAAAGGAAGGTGCACATCTACAATATATATAGAAACACTTTGTGAAGTTTCAAAAATGTAGGTTGAAAACTGTAGGAGGAGTTGATTTTACCAAATAGGTACCCTTTATTGAAAGTGTCGATAAAAAATGACTCGATAAAAAATGACTAAGTTCCAAAGTCCGTAAAAACAGAAAAAAATTTTCAAAATTATT
>MJUU01024661.1:7482-25593 GCA_002080025.1 Modiolus philippinarum
TCGATGTCTTCAACTTTATCATTAGATAGTTGTTATAAATCTTCCAGAGACACACCTAGTTTTTCCGCTATTTCCTCGAATCTTCGAATTAGTTCCTTGTAATAATGCTGCTCCAAATTTTTTGCGTAAAGAATAATTTTGTCGTAATTCAAAAAGGTGCATTAGCAAATTTGTTTTAGCAGATCCACTTGGCCCAACGATGAGTAAACGGAAAAAAATCACTCGGCATATTTTTTCCTCCTTGTATTGTTCTAAAATTTTTCGTTTTAGACTTTTCTGAAAAATATACGGGAATCGTTGTCATTTTTTATAACCCGAATATTTATTAGATAAAAAAACCATGAGTGTATTTCAGGTAGGAGGGTGCATAACCGTTGTGGTAAGTAATAATGTTTGACTTTTATAAAAAAAAAATGACCAATCTAAGAAAAATAAAAACAAAGGTGTATGGTTTTACGAAATACTTGATATTCAAGGGGAAATCGTATATTTATATTATCCTTTTAGCAATATATTCGTTATAGAGAGAGTAACTGGTCACGACCTGTCAGACTTACTAGAAACATATAGGAATCAAAAGTATAGAACCAGAGATACACGTCAGTGTTATGTATAACCCGTGTTATGTACCAAGTCCTAATTTACTTTAACCTTTAAGATTTTTGTTTTACTTATGAGATGCTTAAACCGCAAGCGACGTAAAAAATGTGAGTGAACTAAGACCTCATTAAAAATCTAGCCCGTTTTACCCGTCTCAACTGTAGTGAATAACAAATCTTACATGTTTGTTTTTTTTTCTATAGTCCCGTAGGTAGTAGTTAACTATGGGAAAAAATCTGCGGTTTAAAAAAAAAACGTTTTTTTTTTGTTTTTTTTGAAACCGCAGATTTTTTCCCATAGTTAACTACTGAGAGGAGACAAATAATTGTTTTGATATTGTAAACATTTATATAATTTTTTTATGTTGTCTTATGTTCAATGTAATACACTACAACCCGAATGGGTCATGAGTATTTTAATAAAGTAAAGTTAAATTAAGGAAAAATCCGGAGAATTCCATCTTGAGCCAAATTTTTATTGTCTTGTAATTCGGTTAAAAGCACACGGACCAAGATATTTCTTTTTACCATTTCCATGATTTCATATAGTCTACAATGCTTAGTGAATGAAAATATGTTTCAAGAAATGCTTGATATAAATAACATCAGGAGCTTCCTTAATAGATTTCTTCAGTGCAATACTTACAAAATAAAAAGACAATATTTGTACGATCATCGGGAATTAATTCGTCGAAAATTCATAACCGATATTTACACGGATTTATTTTGCTTATTTTGATCTTCATCTCAGAAAAAAATATAAAGACAAAAATATAAACTTTATAATTTACAATTTGAAAGGTTATTAACTTGTCTTGTGTACAATTGGGAATATTGTCCAATAGGACAGTAATTTAATCTGAGACTACAGAACAAGATATAAATATATATAATTTCATAACACATTTTTTCTTGAAGAATCTAAAAAGTCCTTTTGTTAGTGACAGGATGTTTCGACAGCTTGAATAAAGTGCCATACGAGCTGCTGTCGATACATTCTCTCATTAAAGTCATAATTCTTTTTTTTTCCTTTTGTATTTTATTCCTATATTATTCGCAGGTATAACAGTATTTATATTCGGGCCAACTTAACTCATAATCCTAAGTTAACTTGCCGATCTCTTTATCATAATATGACCTTTCCTACTTCAACACGAAAATATTGTATTGATTGTGGATATATAAATCATTGTTATGTCGAGTACACCCAAGGTAACATTGGGATATTTTCTTTTTATGTTACCCCTCCATGTAATTTAAAGGTTTAATAGCAAATTGTTGCTGTTGCTCTGCATACAAAGAGTTTTTTTTTTAACTTCAATCGATTGATTGAGATTGAAACTCACAGATATATTATTCAAGTTTTGTTGATATAAAGGCCAAAAAGTTTTATAATAAACCGACAATATTAGTGAAGAATATCAAGTTCTTATAGTTTCATCTAAAGACTCACTGATTAGACAGATTCAATTCAAAAGAAATTTGTAAACAAGTTCACTTAAAGTAAGCACTGAAATAGATGATTGTTTTTTTTATAATTGTTTCAATATGTATTTGATATTGTGAGGTAAGAAAAATGTAGTAATCTATTTTAGTTAATAAAGTCATAAATGTTTGCATGTTGAATATTGTTTACTGGTTTATTTCTTTCTTAGTAACCATTTGCTTTGTCATATCTATTTCAGTTTTTTTTCTAATTGTCTTCAGATATTTTTTTTTATATATTGCGGTAAGAAATATAGAGTGTTCTATTTGAGTTCACCAAGTTATAAATACAAAAAATACCGAAATGTTTGCATGTTATCTTGTTGTATACTTGTTTATTTTTAGTAAGTAAGCATTTGTTTCGTTATATATGTGTCATTGTGGCGAGCCCCAAACACTCGGAATATTAGTCTCACGGACTTAAACAATAGTGAATTCTTCTGATTCAAACTATTACTATGCAACAGAATAATGCTTTTTAGTTTGGAAATTTTTTGCTAGTTAATTGAAAAATATCTTGAACCCCTGTTAGTGTGATTTAAGGGGATTTTTGTTTTCATCTTTGTTAACGGCACCTTCAGGAACATGTCAAATTACCTATTTTTCCCATATGACGCGAATAATGATACATATATGACCGACAGAGCTTATTTTTATATTATGATACATTGTATATATGTTTGTTTGTTTGATATTTATTGTTTAACAAAACTCAATACAAGTTTTTCCTGTAAATCTTGGACTCGATGACAAATACGTTCTTAATGTTGCCCATTGCTGCCCAGTAGACATTTTCTTTGTATATCCTAATGGGTAATACTGTAGAAGAATACAGGGCAGCAATTGGTAAATTTTATTACCGATGGAGGAAACTTATGAAATCTTTCCGTGTTTTATTTCAATATAGGTCTTTACTTGAAAACTATTATAATTAATGTTCTTAATAACTTACGTTATTTTTGTTCCTCGACATCAAATATAGTTGATATATTCGTTATCTTAGTTCTCAGAATTCTGTTGAGGAAATGTTGAAACAAATCCTGGTCCGGAAACCAACCTCAATGAATCGAATAAATCAAATTCCGTCTATGACAAATCACTATCCATTTGTAATTTGAATATTCGCAGTATACGAAATAAAATTGATTTCCTCCAAAACTTCGCTGATGAATTCGATATTCTTATTATTACTGAAACACATCTTGATGAATTGATAACTGATAATGATATCCTGTTAGAATCTTTCAACACTCCATTGAGACGCGATAGAAATGCGAGTGGTGGGGGTATTTTAGTGTTTTCTAAACCCGAAATAGTTACTTCCAGAAAAACTGATTACGATAACGGTCAAGATGAGATCATCTGGAGTGATGTGCATGCACATGGTCTTACTTTCCTCCTTTGTAGCATATATCGCCCTCCGATTATAGATAACAATTTCTGGTTTCGATTACAACACTCAATCGAGTTGGCCCTCCAATCTTACGAAAACCTCGTGATCACGGATGATCTGAACTCAAACTTATTTTGTCATGATAATAATAAGCTTTATGACCTAATGAATTTATTTAATTTAAAAAATGTGATATCTAAACCTACAAGAACAATTGGATCTAGTTGTACTCTCTTATACCCAATCATAATCACTGAATCTATTCAAGTCAAATACGCGGATGTTTTACAAATACCTAGGGATATTAGTGATCATGATGCAGCAATTGCATTCATTGATTGTCCGAAGTTACATATTTCTACATTTACTCGAGAAGTCTGGTTATATGATCAAATGGATCGGGATAATTTTAGTAAGGATTTGAATGATACTGACTGGAATGAAAAATTTCGTGACGCAAATAATGTAAATGATATGTGCAACGAATTTGAAAAAATCTTTTTAAATATAGCAAGAAATAATATACCTACAAAGAGAATAACAGTTCGGGCTAAAGATAAGCCATGGTTTAATAATATGCTCAGGAGAGAAATTCGTTTACGAGATAGATTTCGAAAAAAAAGCGCTTGAAACAAAACGTGAAGACCACATCTTGAAATATAAAAAAACAGAGAAATAAAGTTAATAGTCTTAAAAAGAAAGCTAAAGAAGAATTTGAACAAAATTTAGACAGTTATATTTTAAAAAATGTATCCAAACCAAAAACTTATTGGAAAATAATGAAAATGCTAATAAATTCAAACAAGGGGTCATATACATTACCCTCGCTTCGTAATATTATAAATGATGACTCTCTTGATACGTTGGTTTCCGAGGAAAATGAAAAATGTGAATTGCTAAATAAATATTTTTGTTCTGTGTCCTTTTTGAATGACGATAGAGTTCCCTTGCCAGAATTTGAATCAAGAACTGATACTTCTTTAAATAATATTATTGTAACTGAAGATGAGATTGTTGATGTAATACAGATATTAAATCCAAATAAAGCAACTGGCCCAGATAAAATTAGTCATAAGATGTTGAAAATTTGTCCACATATTATTTCGAAACCTCTTGTTCTCATTTTTAACAAATCATTGCAAGAGGGTGTATATCCAAACAATTGGAAAATAAGTCACGTAATTCCTATTTTTAAAAAGGGAGATTCATCGTTGCTAAGTAATTATAGACCAATATCTTTGATCACTTGTCTAGTCAAGGTTATGGAAAGAGTAATATATAAACATGTATACAATCATCTCATTGATAATAACCTGATATATGAATACCAATCCGGATTTCTCCAAAAGCACTCAACAGTTCATCAATGGCTAGAGTTATACAATTCGATACTCAATTCATTAGAAAAGAAAGAAATAAGCTGTTATGTGTTCTGTGACTTTTCAAAAGCATTTGACAAAGTATGGCATCGGGGGCTTCTACATAAATTAAAAGCATATGGAATTTCAGGAATACTTCATAACTGGTTCAGTAACTATCTTAAAGAAAGAAAACAGTCAGTTATCAGTAAAGAGTCTTGTTCTTCCTTACTAAACTTATGTGCTGGTGTCCCTCAGGGGTCAGTACTTGCTTATATACATTAATGATATTGGTGATAATCTCCGATCATTGACACGATTGTTTGCAGATGATACCTCTCTTGGCTATTCAAGTAGTAACCCAAATGAAGTAAAAACAGTTATATATAATGATCTGGTTGAACTAGAATTATGGTCTTCTAGGTGGTTAATGTCCTTTAACCCTGATAAAACTGAAATTATGATATTTCAGTTTTTCCATTAATGGGGAAAATATCCCAATAAAATCTGCCCACAAACATCTTGGAATAACTCTATCTCAAGATGCTAAATGGAACGACCATATTGATTTTGTATTAAAGAATATAGCTACTCACCTTAATGTGTTGAGAAAACTTAAATTCAAATTGGGAAGAAACAACCTTGACAAATTATATTTAGTTTATATTAGACCATTGTTCGAATACGGTTGTGAAATATGGGACAATTGTGGTTTAACCAACTCAGATAAGTTAGAAAACCTGCAATTAGAGGCAGCCAGGATTGTTACAGGTTTACCTTCATTTGCTTCTATTGACTCCTTGTATAACGAAACGGGATGGGAACCACTTTTTGAAAGACGCAAGCGTAGAAAACTTCAACTTTTACATAATATGATGACTGGGAATGTACCTTCATACCTTAGTAATCTTATTCCACCGACTGTTCAAAGTACTTCTGTTTATCCCCTTCGAAATGGACAGGATCTAATACTACCATTTTGCAGACTCTCAATCACAAACGAATCGTTTATTCCTTCCACAGTTAGAGACTGGAATAAGCTAGATTTAACTACTCGTAACTTACACCCTTTATCAAAATTTAAAAATGAATTAAAAAAAATATGTCCCTAAAAGATAATGATAAGTGTCCGACGTACTTTTCCTATGGTCCTCGTAAACTGAATATAATATTGACACAGTTACGATGTTCTTCCTCTTTTCTCAACTTCGACTTAGCTAGAGTTAATATCATAATAAACCCAACGTGCAGTTGTGGTGCACCCCGAGAGGATGCCTACCATTTCTTTTTTGAGTGTACTAAATATAATGAAATACGTCGTCACTTGCTTTCAAATCTTAACCAGTTGCAAACTGAGCTTGAAATTAATCTCAAATTATCAACATGTGGAAATAGCAATTATTCAACAGAATCTAATATTGCGATATAGTTATATAAAAAAGTCAAAACGTTTCCTCATTGTTTGATTTAAATTATATTTCTGTCAACGAGTCCATAATTATGATTATAGTCAGTATATTTAAAAATCTACATATTTAATAATTGTTCAAATCTGTTGCATGCTCTACTATTATTGTATAATACTGTATTATATGGGAGAAGACTTCATAAGCTGGATAAGCTTGTGTCCTATCCCTTTTGTTCAATGAGCAAATAAAATTGTTATAAACTAAACTAAACTAAACTACACGGATTTTATTCAGAAATTTTGAATTTATTTACGTGTGGACAGTTTTTATTAGGATTTCAGAACGATTTATTTTAATTTGAAATCCTTTCCCGAAATCCTGACAATTATTCACCACCTTCCCGTTTCAAAGGCGGGGAAATATCTTATAAAGACTTTTCTGTTTCAGTGGTTCCGATGGCTTTTTATTGTGGCAAAAACATTGTCTGTGTATGTAACGTATGCAGTTTGTATACATCAACCGACCGCTGTGTAAATATTTCATGCACCAAGGGCATTTTTTTGCCGAAGAAGAACGACAATACGATTATTCATAAGGGGGGGGGGGGGGGGGGGGGGGGNGGGTGGGGGGGGGTCATTGCACGTTTCAGACACCGTACATCTGTACTAGTATTGGTTGTGTTCATTTACTCCCACATTTTAGATTATTTTGTCAATATTGATACCTTCTGCTTTCAACAACGACATGTCAAGATTAAATGGTTGGGCTATCATGAGGCATAGAGAAAAAAAGCAATAAATACAAAACTGAAAACATTGTACACGTATATACTATATAAATAAACAATTTGATAATTTTTAAGTTCAAGCAAGTTAGCAAATAAAAACTGATAAACATATTATTAATATTTGTCAATCATCAGGTCAAATCACATCTCGGTAATAAGTATTTAAACGGCTTTAAAAACATTCATATCGAGTAGACCGAATTATGCTGAGAGTGTTCTACTTCTATCTTCTATGCTATAGGGATTATTACAGAATTTTGAACTGAAAGGATAACACATTTCTTTTTCAAAGTGAAATAGGGATATCTACGTATGGAGTAGTAAAAGCAGTGAAACTTATAATACAAAGAAATGACGTCTTTAAACATGGATATATTTCTTCAGAGAAGTAAACTTTAAAGATTTGCATACATATATAATATATATACAATGTGATGTGTGAGCTACATTCCAAACAAGATGTTTTTCAAGGAATTAATAGAAACAGGGAAAAGTATTACGCCGTTTTGTCTGGATGTTTTAAGTACAAAAAATGTATCTTTCCGTGTCCATATTGAATGTGCACATTCTACAAGTTTTTGCTTTGATTCGTTGTGTATTTTTTTTAATTTTTTTTTTATTTTTTTATTTTGTTTGATTGTTTTCTTTTATCTCCACATGTTTGCGTCACAAGTTAATTTCAAGACCAGCTGCATACAAAATGTTATTACATAATTTTTTTACTTAAACCTGAATCCCTGAACCTGGATACTGTCATGGCATAATTTTGGATAATCTACTTAAGGTTTATTTACGTAGAAGTTTATGTTACATATAACGTTCATTTAATCACTTTCGGAAATCCGAACAGTCGGTAAAAGGTTTTTCTCATTTGAATAGCATTGAGACAAAAAATGCATTGCGACAACAAAAAGAAAACACACACACACACACACACACACACACAATCAAAAAAAAAAAAAAAAAAAAAAAAAAAAAAAAGAAAACACCATAATAATATATACTGGACACTAATTCACAAAAAAATTCATAAACATTAAAATTCCATTGCGCAAATTAAAAGTAAATATATAAATTGAACCGATTTGGCAGATTTTTTCACATTGTATTAATGGCCGTATTCCCAAAATTAACACAAATATAATCCGTTTATTTTGTTATTTTTGTCATGTTTTGGTGTGGGAGAAACACATCTCATTTCTGAAAAAATATATATAATGTTTCTACAAGTCTCTCAGTATTCTGTGGATTGTGTAAATCGAGAAAGACAGATATGTTTTTATTTTGAAACAATAAATGGAATGTATCTACTGTCCCAAAATAATCCGAATGTTCGTATCAGAATAGTAAAAATAAAATTCTTAAATAATTTATTTGAATTTGTGTATCAAAATCATAAAGAATAAACACCGTCTTAATTTTGCCACCCCCCCAAAAAAATACAAAAAACAAACAAAACAAAACAAACAAACAAAAACTACGAAATTGCATATAGCCATAGATGAAAATTTCACACAACGCAGGCCAATTTTTCTAAAATATGCAAAGATTCTTATTTGTTACGACATTTTGAACTTCCATATGTTTGTAGTTTGATTGACGTGCAGATATCACGTCCTGTTGCATACGACGGACGCAGATAATACCTGATTCGTGCACATAGTTTGTTTAGGCCGATTAAAGAAACGCGCATGTGTTTCGAATTTTGCTGTATTTTAAAAATCGAAATTTTCGGGATATTTAATATTTTGACTTTCGAATGTTAGGATCGTAACACATTTGAATATATATATATTTTAATTGCCTATGTAAAAATGTTTTATGATGATAAAGCAACGATTGTGTCTAAAATATTTTGTTTCAATCTTCTTTTAGGTTCACAAATATGGAAATAAGCACCCTCCTTCTAAAAATTAGGGAAAATTTCTTAATAATCAAACTCTAAATGTTATGAAATAATGTTTTATTTCAATTTTGGTTACACTTTTCTATATCTGACATGCAGAGGATCTTTTTAAAAGAATTTAAACCTTAAATGAGCCATATTGGGTCATTTCACTCGAAAACGTGTACAAAATGGGAATTTTCAATTTTTATAGAATTTCAACTGATTTGTCGTCTTAAAGATTTATATATAATTTTAAAATATAGATGTCTTTTCTTTGTATTGCCTGAGCTTTACGTCGAACACGTTTTTAAATGTTTTCAGGAAATGTCTTTGATAAGTTAATGGGTGTGATAACAAAATTACCGAACAGAACTGTCAAGAGCCGAAGTCCATGAGACAAAAAGACAAATCATGAAGAAACCACCGGCAAAATTGTCGAACGCAATGGCCCTGACTTGGTACAGGTATTTCAAAAGAAATGATGGGTTAACCCGTTTTATGGTTAACTTAGCAAAACCTCCCCTCCCATTACGGTAGTGTTCGTAGCAACTCAACAGTTAAAACAAATGATCATCCTAGTATTAAGTAAAGAAAGAATCTTGAATCAGAGTTCGGATCGAAACTTCAAATTTTTCCACAAGGGACTGATATCTATTAAAGAGCTTTTTTACTGATCGTATGAGACGTATTTTTGAAGCCTTGATTAATATGGCGGTCAGGGAGATGACTATGTCTAATGAGAAAGTCTGTATAATTTGTGCTAGCTCCCGCGTAACGAATCAGCTGTGAAACATACATTCCGTAAGCAGGAGAAGCTGGAATATTACTGTCCATGTTAGGGAAATTGATTATTTTGAAGTTAAAATCGTCCCTCTTGTCGTAAATTTTACACTGCACACAGTTACACCATCATCTAATGTTATTCAAAATGCGTTAAATTTTTCAAAATCGCCGCCATTCCCAAGATTACCGCCATTTTCGTAAAAAAGGTGGGATTCAATATTTCGGGAACTACTTTGCAGAATTTGCTCATATTTTGTATAAATGTTCAGTAAAAATTTCCAGTAAGAATAGAGGAAGGAATTTATGCTAGATCAGAATCAAAATGGCTGCTATTTCCAGTTACGTAAAAATTTTTACTTTTGACCGATTTCAACGAAACTTGATTTCTAAATAGATTTTGAGGGTGCGAATGAGATAGAAACATCAAATTTTTGTCTTTGGTGACATAGGATATTGCTCGCAACTGCAAATCTAGTTAACAATTGAATTTCGTCCTTCTCTCCTTAGAAAAAATCCAACAGAAGAATATACGATTGTGCGCTCGGGTATTATCATTGCACCATAGGTACTCAGTTGTAGTCATTTTTTAACACTGTACTGACATTTTGACATTTAATAAAAATGTATATTAATGATAAATGCTATCTTAAAAGTCAAATACAGATCGGGAGTCTGTTGGTGTTCTGCGTATAAATTAATGGCTAAGAAATGTATTTATACTGCGAAATAATTGTGTTGCAACTTTGCTTCAGGTTTTCTTCAAATACAAGTTAGAGCAGCATGTTTAATGCTGCAAAACTGCACGCAACAGCTTGAGGAACTAATTAATCACACAAGAGTTAGCGGAGATATTTCAACAATGATACCACTTTGCCTGTAAGTAATAGTCATCAATATAACCCGTCCTTAAAAGAATATATATGATAAAAAAAAATATCAATCATAATACCTAATTTCATGATCAAATTTAAATGAAATATTCTCACTTATAGCGCGTGTGACAAATTTCGTTAACAAGTAGCTGCGGAACGAAGATCTTATGGTCCTTGTGCTGATTTTTTGATAGTTACGTGCTATGGTCCGCCAAATTAGAAAAAATAAAAGGACCTATAGAGCTACGGTTCCGCAGCTAGATAACAAAATAATGATTAACAAGCACTATATTTAAAAAACGTGATCGACGAAGTATTGGGTCCTTTTGGTTGGAAATTACCAGCATTTAATAATATTTGTAAAAGGAGGGGCTCACGCCAACCGTGTTATCACCTGGCTTTGATTACAATAAGGTAGAAAATATTAACAATTATTGGGTATAATTGTAAATTTTTTTAGAAAATATGTAATATGTAGTGTAATTATGTACAGTCATTAACATGATGAATAATTTGCAATTGAAATTTTTATTGGCTCCCAAATCGTCCTATCGGACTAAACCTATAAAACTGGAAAAAATCTGATAAAAGGTACGAAGTGATTCCTCGAACAATACCATAAGTAAAAAAAAATGATCTCCTTGAAATCCTGAGTATTTTTTGCAATTCAGTTAGATCTCGGTCTCAGATGGTTTTAATATGTTAAGACAAAATGGATAAAGCGTAATTATTTAAGGGCATATCCAATTGTTGCAAGGGGAATAACAAACACAAAAAGCATTGTTTTCCGGGAGTATTTTGTTATATTGATAAATTTAACATCACAAAGTAATGCCCATTGTTTTCGAGGAAAATTCATTTGTTCCTTCAAGTCTGGCGAACTTAGTAGGGGTCACCGATGGGAGTTTTGTAAAAAAAAATAGCATTTTTTCAATGATTTATATACATAATTATTCGAACACGAAACCGGTGACCTATGTTGCTTTAGCCATTTTCGAGTAGCATATTATACATTTATATCCCTCTGGAGAATATCAAAATTTTTTTGCCCGGGGAATCATATTTCCAGGAGATATAGCCAACCTCACGTATCAATAGTAATTATTATACCTCCTGTAAGAAAGTTCTTTTATAGTAAGACAGTTTTATTTTCGCATAGTTTTTAAAAGAAATAGCGTTGACTGCATTATTGCAATAGTAAGCACTGCTGTTGCGAAGACTATTGATTTCTACGCCAATAATCATCAATAATCACTTGCGGGAGGCGGAGTTTTGGTCTGACCGACAAGTGGGCGGATCCGCTTGATCACTTGTGCAAATAACTAAATGATGTAATCAAGTTTCTAATTTCTAATCATCATTTGAAGTTACACAAAGAAAAGAGTGTCGTCTGCAATAACGTTAAGATTTAAAAAATATATTTTTGACAGTATTTTGTTGAATTTTCATACTCTGTGAAACAGAAAAGAAAAGAGAAATCGGATTTTCAAAATAGTCAACAGTCGGTATAATAATAATGATAATGTTGTGTTTTACATTGACTATGGAAAATAGTAGCCAGGGTGATGGACAATAGTGCACTCCCCTTCGGGTCGTGCACTATTGTCCATCACCCTGGCTACTATTTTCGCATAGTCAATGTAAAACACAACATTATTATATAAATATTTTATTCCACTTCTTCCATGTCAAATGTACAAATGTTTCTGAAAAATTGTTAACTTTCGTTCAGAACTCGACAGAAAATGGCAAAATGTCTACTGGAATCCTTCTTTTTTTCTGAAACCTCACCAGAAAACACCATTTTATCAAAGGCTTTTGCGCAGATGAAAATCTGATAAAGAAATAGAACTCACAGTCAATGTAAAATGTTTTATTGATTTTTAGATAAAGGACAAGACAGCAAAAATTAATCTTTAAATAACAAAATACCGGAGTTGTGAATTTAGTTTCTGCATATGCGCATTTACAAAACTTGTGTCTCTTCAGTGCAGATCAAATCAGAACACTTGGTTAGCAATAAACCGAAATATGTGTAAGAGCTGATAGAGAACAAATTTCCAGTAGGATCTAAAAGGAAAGCAAAAATCAGCTAAGGACAGACCTATATGCATAAGGGCGATACTTAGGTTTTGACATTTTTATACGACCGCAAAAAATTTCGTCGTCTGTAGACACTTTTATTTTTGGTCAAAAAATTTTTGGCAAACTAAGTAAAGGACCTTCCATACATCATTCCTGTAATGTTTGGTTCCATTTCCTTCAGTAACTTCAGAGGAGATAGCAAATATTTGCTTTTCCCATAGGGTCCCATGTTAAACTATGTTCTGCGCTGGCGGCCATGTTCTTTCACGGATCGAATAAAATTCGACAAACTAAGTAAAGGATTCCTGTAAAGTTTGGTTCCATTTGCTTCAGTAACTTCAGAGGAGATAGCAAATATTTGCTTTTCCCATAGGGTCCCATGTTAAATTATGTTCTGCGCTGGCGGCCATGTTTTTTTTCACGGATAAAAAAATTTCGGCAAACTAAGTAAAAGACCTTCCATACATCATTCCTGTTAAGTTTGGTTCCATTTGCTTCAGTAACTTCAGAGGAGATAGCAAATATTTGCTTTTCCCATAGGGTCCCATGTTAAACTATGTTCTAAGCTGGCGGCAATGTTTTTTCACGGATCAAAAAAATTTCGGCAAACTAGGTAAAGGACCTTTCATACATCATTCCTGTAAAGTTTGGTTCAATTTGCTTCAGTAACTTCAGAGGAGATAGCAAATATATGCTTTTTCCCATAGGGTCCAATGTTAAATCTAAGTTCAGCGCTGGCGGCCATGTTTTATGGCGGATCGGAAAAAGTTCGGCAAACTAAGTAAAGGACCTTCCATACATCGTTCTTGTAAAGTTTGGTTGAAATTGGTCCAGTGGTTTCAGAGGAGATAGCAAAAATATGAAAAGTTTACGGACGACGACGGACGCCAAGTAATGGCAAAAGCTCACCTGGCCTTTGGCCAGGTGAGCTTAAAAGGTTGATATGAATCGGTTAAGTGAATATTGTATAGCATAAGATCGATCGCGACCCTTCTTATCGGCTCATAAGAAAACGCTGAAAGATACTGCAACAAAATGGTATGACATCCCGTAATATATCGTATAAATTGTTTTTGTCAAATTTCGTGTTTTTAAACCTGGCTTGCCTTTCGTTGATTTCATCACACCAGATTGATGATTAAAGACAAATGAATATAAAAATATTAACTTTACATATTGTCATATAATTTCGTATATTTTTTTTATTTTATATCATAAATATTATATTTTACTTTCATTGTATCTTTGTAAGTATATTTGTAAATATAATCCTTATGAATATTATTGAACAAACTTATTTCAGAATTTGCAAAGGAAAAAATGAAAAAAAGAAAAAAAAAATCGGAGAATTCACTCTCAATCCAAAATCTGCACGTGCTAAACTTTCGGTTGACGGATCTAAAGGGTGGTTGGAACCCGCCCTTTTTTGACAATAATGTATTTCTTAATGAATATCCTGATGTTTTACTGAGAAAACCCCCAAAATTTTTAGCGAAACTTCCTTTTATTTCTAATTGGACCCCAATCAAATTGCCTGGATTCGCGCCTGTACAGTAGCAGAAAGAATATTATAAAGGTAAATATCATCATCCGACCATAAACTAATAGATAGAATAATTTTTAGATCATCGAATTGTGTTTTTGGCCGGGTTGCACAGAGTGCAAATCCGGGTTATAGTATGGTTAATGTCGGGCGGGCGGGCGGCGGGCGGGGAAAATGGGATACTGATTTTGTGCAATCAACTCCTCCTTCAGTTTTCATCCTACATTTTTGAAACTTCACAAACTGTTTCTATATATATTGTAGATGTGCATCTTCTTTTTAGCTCACCTGGCTATGCCAGGGTGAGCTATTGCCATCACTTGGCGTCCGTCGTCCGTCCGTCCGTCCGTCCGTCGTCAGCTCACTTTCAAAAATTCTTTCCTCTGAAACCACTAAGTCAAATGGAACCAAACTTCAAATAAATCGTCACTAGGGTATCTAGTTTCAAATTTGTTATTTTGTATGTCTTAGGTAAAACAACATGGCTGCCGTTACTAAAAATAGAACATAGGGGTAAATTACAGTTTTTGGCAAATAACTCAAAAACCGTTACAGATATCAAAAATCTGACATGCGGTAAAAATGATCAGCATGAGAAGATCTACCCATATTGAAATTTTGAAGAAAATCTGATGACCCATCTAAAGGTTATTGCCCTTTTTCCGTAAAATTTTCAAGATTTTGATGTTTTTTTTATTTTTTATTAAAAAAACTATAACAGATAGAGGTTAAGTTTTATTGAAAAAATGTTCAGCATGTGAAGATCTACCCACATGGAAATTTTGAGGATATCTAAGTACCTATATATGAATTGTGGCCCTTTATTGGTCGAATTTTTCGTGATTTTATACTTTTTGTCCTATATTTCAAAAACGCTTTGAGATGGAGGTCAAATTTAAATTGCAAAAATGTTCAGCATGTTAAGGACTATATTTGACTGAACAAGGTCAAATTTTCCGACTTCTTCCAAGATGGCTGCCAGCGGGGAACTTAGTTTACTATTTGACCTAATGGGGAAAATTCATACAAAGAACTTCTTCTTGAGAACCACCGAATGGATTTGAACCAAAAATGGCATGAATGATGCTGATGAAGTGCTGACCAAGTGCTGTTACTTTGGTGCCGTTCATCCAATATGGCCGCCAGCAGGGATCTTAATTTTAACATTGGACCCTATCGGAAAATGCAAACAAAGAACTCCTTTTCTAGAACCACTGAATTGCTTTAACCCATAATTGGCATGAATGATGCTTATGAGGTGCTGACCTAGTGTTACTACTTTGGTCCCGATCCGTCATCCAACATGGCCGCCAGCGGGGAATTTAATTTTAACATTGGACCCATTGGTAAAATGCATACAAAGAACTACTTCTTTTTGAGAACCACTGAATTGCTTTAACCCATACTTGGCATTGATAATTCTTATGAGATGCTGACTAAGTATTTTTACTTAGGTGCCAGTCTGTCATGGTATATGACCCACAGCATTGGACCCTATGGGAAATGTGCACAAAGATCTTCTAGAGAACTGCTGAATGGATTTAAATCAAACATGACATGAATGATGCCTGTCAGGTGATGACCAAGTGTCACCAGCTGTGAACTTAATTTAATAGAAGATCTTCTGGAGAACTGCTGAATAGATTTAAACCAAACTTTGCATCAATGATGCTTATGAGAAGCTGACCATGTATTGTTTCTTCGATGCTGTTCCATCGTCCAATATAGCCGTCAGCAATGAATTGAACCCTAAGGGGAAATGCATACAAAGATATAATAGAAAAACCACTGAATGGATTCAATTTAAACATGTTACTTTGGTGCTGATCCTTCATCCGACATGGCTAACAGTAGCAAAACTTAACATAGGACCAAATGGGAAATGCATAAAAAGATCTTCTGCTCTAAAACTGCTTGAACAATTTCAGTAGAATTTTGATTTGATAGTCCTTGGGTGACCCTCTTCAAAGTTTTATGTTAAATAGCTGCCAGCAGGGAATGTAGATTAACATAGGCCCTTTAAGTTTGGAAACTGCATACAAAAATCTTCTCTGAAACTGATTGAACAATTTTAATTCAATTTTATAAAAAGTTTCTGATTTTTATGTACATACACCTTAAAAGATGGACCATCAATTTGGAATTATAGTGCTGCATAGGACCCAGGTGAGCGATACAGGCTCTTGAGATCCACTTGTTTGGAATTATTTTGAAAATTTTTGCCGATTTTACAGACTTTGGAACTTAGTCATTTTTCATCGACATTTTCAACAAAGGGTACCTATTTTGTGAAATCAACTCCTCCTACAGTTTTCAACCTATATTTTTGAAACTTCACATAATGTTTTTATATATATTGTAGATGTGCACCTCCCCTTTTGGAATAATTTTGAAAATTTTTTCCCTATTTCTACGGACTTTGGAACTTAGTCATTTTTTTCCATTTTCAACAAAGGGTACCTATATTGTGAAATCACCTCCTCCTACAGTTTTCAACCTACATTTTTGAAATCTCACAAAATGTTTCTATATATATTGTAGACGTGTACCTCCTTTTTTGGAATAATTTTGATTTTTTTTCCCTATTTTTACAGACTTTGGTACTTAGTCATTTTTTTTCACATTTTCAAGAAAGGGTATCTAATATGTGAAATCAACTCCTCCTACAATTTTCATCTCTGACCTTTGAAACTTCACAGATTGTTTCTATATATTTTGAAAATGTGCACCTGACTTTATAGAATTATTTCCAATATTTTTCCTATTCTTCCTGGCCTTTTAACTTAGTCATTTTTTATCAATATTTTCAACATATTCTATACACAGAGCCTTTATGGAACCTATAAAACAACACTTTATAGCTAAAAACACCAAATTTTTTCTGGTATAAAACCGATGTCATTTAGCTAATACAGTAATGGCATTTTTATTTCTCGTACACAGTGCCCCCTTCACGACCCTCAGGTTTTTCTCAGTAAACGCTTCGATTATTGGCTGTTCGTTTAACATGCGACGTCTGTCGGTTTTGCATCGTCTGTTGATTCAACTTTTGGCGGTTCATTTTTCAATTAGTTTTTACAACCATACCTGTTTGTTTTGTATTCCAACATGTATCCGAAATTATCTGTTTATTGCATTTTGACGTATTTTTCACCCTTTGCAGTCTGTTAGTTCTGCATTCTAGTCTCTAGGCTGTTAGTTTTTCATTTGATGTTGTTAGTCTTTATAACCATACTTGTTCGTTTTGTATTTTAGCATGTTTTAGAAATTAACAAAATTATTAAAAATTGACGTATTTTTTGCCCTTTCCGCCGCCCATACATATGCGTATTTCGACAACGTCTCTTCGGTGCAGATCAAACCATTTGGAAAGCCATAAACCGGAATATCTGTAAAAGCTGATAGAGAACAAATAACAAAAGAATCTGAAAGGAAAGCCAAAAGGAGCTAAGGACAGAGCTATGCATGAGAGAGAGAGACTCCTTATCTTTTAACAAAATTTTGAGAGAAGGCAAGGACAAGACTGATACATTCATATTAGTGAAAAGTGCTTAATACGTCATAAGATACTAGCTCCCTTAAGCTTCAATTCACTTTATAAATAACAGAATTTTTTTTTCTCCTTGCTATTTGAAATCTTTTTTTTTTACCGAAAACTCAAGCTCACTGTCGTCTGTTTGGCGTTGTTTCGTTTTAATTGTGAACACCTCAGTCACTGCTATCATTTGGCGAGGATGTGTTTCAAGAGCAACTAGTTAAATCTAGAGAATTTCGAGTAAGGGGAGTATGATATTTTGGACACGACGTTCAGAATAGAAATGCTATTCGGATAAGACGTCCAGAGGGAGACACGATGTATTGTAAATGAAAATAGAATTATCCAATAAAAATTATCTGTTAGTTAAGTTC
>MJUU01024661.1:35481-67125 GCA_002080025.1 Modiolus philippinarum
AAAAAAAAAAAATAAAAAAAAAATAAAATAAAAAACCCAACATAAATTTGTTAAAGCGGATGGCTTTCAAACACAGTCCTCATTACTTGTTGCACAGCAACATAGGAATAATGAATAATTGATGAAATGTCGAGGAACACTTCCTTGAACTTGACATTTCAAAGATTTTCACGTTTGATTGACAAAATTTCGACTCCTGTGAATGTTGCCATACAGCCCCTTTATTAGCTGATCTGACCAAAGGCCATGTGAGCTTTTCCCATCACTTGGCATCCTTTGGTAAGCCAGTCCGTCTCACTGTCCGTAAACTTTTCACATTTTGGCTATCTCCTTTGAAACCTTTAAACCAATTTTAACCAAACTTTACAGGAATGATGTATGAATGGTCCTTTACTAAGATTGCCCATTTTTTTTATCCGTCTAAAAAAACCTGGCCGCCAGCACTGAGGATAATTTAACATTGGACCCTATGGAGAAAAACATATTTTTGACTATCTCCTCAGAAATGACTGAACAAATTGAACCAAACTTTACAGGAATGATGTATAGAAGGTCCTTTACTTAGATTGCCAAAATTTTTCTGATCCGCCGAAAAACATGGCCGCCAGCGCAGAACATAGTTTAACATTGGACCCTATGGGAAAAGCATATATTTGCTATCTCCTCTGAAGCTAGTGAAGCAAACTGAACCAAACTTTGCAGGAATGATGTATGGAAGGTCCTTTACTTAGATTGCCAAATTTTTTCTGATCAGCTAAAAAACATGGCTACCAGTGGGAATATAGGTTGACATTGGACACCATGGGAACAATTTCAAATATATTTTTTCTGAAACCCAATAGCAATTTGAAACCACATTTGGCCACAATAGTCTTTTGGTGGTTCCCTACAACACTGTGTTTTTTTTATGGCTGCACCAAATCCAAATCCAAGATTGCCGCCAGCAGAGAGCATAGTTTAACATTGAACCCTATGGAAAAATACGTTCAAAGATATTTTTCTCTGAAACTGATGAGCCAGTTGAAACCTAACTTAATCACAGTAATCCTTAGATGGTCCCTTCTGAAAATGGTGTTTTTCTAAATTTGCACCTAATCTAAGATGGCTGCCAGCATCGAACATAGATTAACATTGGACCTTATAGCACTAATATTTTTATCTGAAACTCCTTACCTGATTGGAATCAAACTTGCGACAATAGTCTTTGGATGGCCCCCCACAACATCGGATTTGTGAAAATATGTTCAAAGATATTTTTTTTTTTGAAACTACATAGTTAATTGGAAACAAACTTTGCCACAATAGTCCTTGGGTCTTCACCTTAAGTATTCTAAAATAACAGCTTAAAAGTCTGTGTCCTATCTCAGATTGTTGCCAATGGGAAATATGGTTCTAAAAATTTCACTGACCTAGGTTCCAGGTGAGCATACAGGCTCTTGAGAGCCTCTACTTTATTATTATATTTCCCATTGTTCCGCAATGCAAAGTCATATATCTTATTTTGAGGGTATCCCTAAGAATACATGTCAAAACACAATGATTAGGATTTTAAGGGGGCATGCACAATTTTTTTTGATATTCAGGTTGTATGAACATGCCACATTAAAATCAGAATATTTTATAGAGATTGTTAAAGAATGTCCCCTTAAATTTTTGAATATCAATAGAAAATTTCCCATTATACCTTATAAAAAAATTATTGTACCTCCCCTTTCCCAATCCGGCATTCGTGGCAGGGGCAATAAGATTCACTGATGTAAATAATATAAAAATTGTAACCCTAAATACTACATTCACATGATGCCTAAAGCTTTGAATTTGGATGATTCCTGATTGTGTTTAAGCCTATTTCTCAGACACTACAGATCTATGGCAAGTATATAGCATTGATACTTCACATGTGGATTGGCAATTTTTATACATTGACCATAAAAATTGAATTTATTTTCTTAAACTTAATAGCTAACTACATCATCATGATTCACAACATTTTAACATTAGACTTGTTTTTGTTTTTAGTTCTTTCTTTTGATCAGACACGGATGAAGAACATGAAGAGGGGATAATTCAAGAGCCACCTCTGCTCTAGCCTCCAGTGGTGGTTCCAGAACTTTTTATAAGGGACATACTCCACATCCTTTTATTCACAATTCTGACTGCAATGAGAGGGGGCACGCTTCCAGTCTTTGAAACTAAAAATTTCAGTACTGTATACCTTGGGTCTACTACAATCTATCATAGACCTGTCAAGATTTGTATAGACCCCTATGTGAATATAGTATTGTATTGGCCATTACCATGCACTGTTAATGAATTTGTGCTAATAAGGTATTTGTATTTTGTATTGTCGAAAATTGTCATAGACATTAGGTCTATCAGAAAAGAGATCCTTATAGACCTACGCTATTTTTCATAGAAAAAAGGTCTACCACTAATTTCACACACTGCGCTTCGGTGATTCCCAAGTCAAGCCAAGTAATATTTAATAAAAAGTCGATATATGTTAAATATGTAAAACAATACAACACAAGCTGTAATGAGCTTTTAAAATCGACATTACATACATAGCACAACATGACATATGATAAATTCCCTATAATCAATTAAAATATTTTCCCACGAAAGGGTTAACCCCCCAAACATCCCTGATCCGCCACTGTCTTCATGGTCAAATGGCACACTGATTACTTTATTATTAGACACAACGGGAAGGGGGTATTTTTTCGTATGAAACAAGCTACAAATGCTTTTGTTATGGACCGGGAGGTCTATATTGCATGTGGTTACCTGGCGTCTGCAGAAAACAAGAAACCCGAGCATCACCTGTCGTCATAATGATCGTTAGAGTAATATAACGATGACATTTCACGAATCGACATTTAACGAATCGACATTTAACGAATCTACAAAACATAAATATACGAATTAAGAATTTAGAAATTACACAATGACAAGTTACAAATTGACAATTTACGAATTAAGAATTTAGAAATTACACAGTGACAAATTACAAATTGACAATTTACGAATGAATTATTTAGAAATTACACAGTGACAAATTACAAATTGACAATCTACGAATTAAGAATGTACAAATTACACAGTTACAAGTTACAAATTAACAATTTACGAATTAAGAATTTTGACCCCGTTGGCTTTCCATATGAAAGAATAATAGGGGTTGCATTTTATGATTTTGGAAATGTAATCAATAATTTGCACAATTACCTTCCAATTTTCTATTTGCTTATTGCACGTGATTTTATCGGACCATGACATGTTGTCAGTATAATTAATTCCGTTACGCATGTACCCTGAACATTTGACCCGAGGTTGCATGTATACTAATTATCCCGAAAATAAATTCTTTGCTGGCTAGCAATTGATTAAATCAAGTTACATTTTCCTTAATTTTGGAGCTTTTTTATATGTTTTCACGAGGTATTGGACTTGAAACTGCTTAATTTCTGCATACTATAACTTGAAATGTTGAATTCTTCTGGAACCAAAAAATTGAAAAACATACAGCACATATTGCTTTAATCAAGGTTTTTACCTGTTTGGATTTTAATACATTGTAATAAATAAACAAGTATGTATATAATGTGTTATAATATTATCATTTTAAAAAGAGTTATTTTCGCACTAAAAAGTTTCATTTTGCTTAAATCTAAGAGTACATTTGTATCTCCCTCGCGCATAGCTCTACTTTACCTGATTTTGCTTTCGAAATTCGTGATTTAGATTGGTTATGGACTCCCTCTCAGATTTGAATTTATGGTCTCCTAATTTTTTTTTATTTGATCTGCACTAAAACTACATAAGTTGTCGAAATGGCAGTATGCAGAAACTTAATTAACATTAACTTGAACGTATTTTGTTGATTTAAAAAAATAGTAGAAACACATTTTGCAGGCCTTATCTTTTTAAAAGAAAAGTCCTAAACCCTGGTTAAGGAATTATTTTACAATAAAATGACATCGCATTCTAGCCTTCGTTTTAGATGAGACAAGGATCAACTCTGTTGTATGAGCTTTTACTGCCGCAACTGCGGGCAACTAATATAACATAATTTATTTTCTTCCATCTTGCACAGATTGTCCAGAAATGGATGCTGTAAAGATATGCCAAGGGGAAATCAAATATGAGATCATACAAAAATCAGGATATTCTCAATTTTGCAGGTTAGTTTTACAATCATTTTAGAAAGTGAAATAAACATAATAAATCTTGCGACACTAAGTTGCAAAAAATCGACGCCAATCTTCTTTTTGAACTGTTTCAGAAGATTGAAACACTATCAGTGCACATTTTGAAAGCTTGTGCTACTGAACTCCCTGGAGAGTTTTTGTATTGCAGTTGGTATAATGAGTGTTACCGGAGAGTTTTTATGTACTATTCGTTTGACGTCAGTTTATTCTACTTATGAAGTAGATGTCAAAATTTGTTTATTTGATTTTAAATGTAGTGTGACGAACTGAACTGTTTGGCGTGCATAAGAAACTGAGGAAGAACAATAATCCACTGATACAGGATAGGGTTGTCTCAATAAACCAATCCCAGTTTAACGACAGATGCAAAGTCCACGCAGTTCCCAGGCTTTTCTGATAGCGTTGCTAGAAAAGTCCTGGTCACATACACAAAATGTATGGATCCTGTGTAGTTATGGCAACTTGCTTTCACAAGAGATAGAGTCAATTAAAGTTGATAATAATCTATTATGAAATTATGGAATCTCAAATCAACAGTTTACAATCAATATATTCCACTCATCACTATCATACGTTACACCTAATGTCTACTGATGAAACTTCCTCGCTCCCTTTTATACTATGCTCTGAAACATGCAAACCAAATGATAACAATTTCTGATGAAATACTAGTTGGAGTTTAACTATACCACAAGGAGAAAAGACATAATACCAGGAGTATAGAAATATCACAAGTAGCACTAGGGCACCAGAAGTAGGGCGAAGGTGAAATGTTAATGACCTCTTAAGTGCACATCTGTTATTGTTTACCGAACTGCTATGAATATGATGAAATATTGTATACACAGTAGGAGATACATATTTTAAGCTACACAAGTACTTTTCTGATGAAATTATGAAAACAAGGCTAAAAGTAAAGTAAAAGATAACAACACTTTTATTTTCCTGATTTACACATGAAATATAAAAAGGGGGGTTCATAAAAATACAATATTCATCACACAGCCCCCAACTAAGCATTGAACTTCCACTCTTCAATAAAATAACACCCGTAACAATAACAATTGCATATTTAAAATGCAAATATATACTCAAAATATTCAAAAACAAATATATGAGCCGGGTATATGAGCTACCCGCACTTGGTAAAATATTGGACGGTATCAAACATTTAAAAATTATATGACTAGACAAAAATTACCAACCTTAAAAATATATAACGAGCAATATATTTACAAAATCTTTGAACACAAATGGTATCTGTACATATATCTTACAAAACTGCATATGGCATTGACTAGAAAAATACAAAATATTATGCACCTTGAAAGGTAAAAAAAAAACTCAAAGCACTTGAACACATTATGGCACAAAAATAAAAATGTCGTTAAACCCTGAGACAAATTGAATGATTATCTTTCCAAAAAAATAAAAAATAATGAGATTTAAGTACTTATCAGAAAAATTACAAAAATCAGTATATATATACTGCATACCAGCAATTAGGACGCAAAAATGTAAACAATGTAGATCAAATATTTTTTAACCTGGGTAATTTATACTTTGTGTTAATTTATGCATATATATGTGCGAGTTCCAGTGAAGGACTATAAACATATGAATATAAAATAAAACAAAAATATATGAAATTAAGCACCAGAATTTAGGGCTTAATTGCACCTTACTAAATACTAAATACTAACCAAATAAAAATGTATTCCACTATATATACTAGTTCTACTTAGTGTAAATAAAAAAAAAGAATGAAAAAACGCACTACATATGTTCTGACTTGAAACATTTAGTAATCTTCTTCCATTTCTGAGTCACTGTCTGTGTCGTCTTCATTAACTTCCTTTACCGTCACGGTGGATGGCTTTCTTTTCATCTCATCAAGGTGCGCAAAAGTCTCATTTGCCATACTAGTTATGAAATTTTTCCAGTTGAACCCGGCAGTGTAAACATGGCGGCTGGCCTGCCACCTTTGCTCACGTTCTACATTCGTTTCACAACCGTTTTCATCTCTGGTGGTTTTTTTATGAGTGTGATGGAGATTAGCTCCACATCAACGTTCCGCGGGTCACTTTGTTCATAGTCCCTGTTTAAAACTCCTTCATCACTGGAACTACTAGCAGTTCTATCACTTGCAGCTGCTACATTGTTAGTAGTACTATCCACTTCCTCAATAGTGATCGGATTTTGATGACTGTCACCTTGTCGAGCACGTTTGGCCTCACTGCCACTAGACCCTGTTTCTGTTTCGGAATTAACGGTCACAGAAATATTTCCTGTCACTATCTACTGTCCTTTTCTCAGCTCTCTTGGGAGGACAGCGAGCCTGATTCTGACCGTCGGCATTTGGCACCTGAATATGGCTAAAATCCAGCGGCCTCACAACTCCACGAACGGGGTCAAGCATAGTCCTATCAAGTGTCAAATAGGCTGTGGATGTGGATGCTTCCCGTGCCTCCGGCTCCGGCCTCTGGTGCGTGCATCGTAGATGTACTTGCAAGTACTCTCGCCGGTAAAAGAACCTGTCACAACCTGGTTCTGGGCAAATCAAAACTTTTACCCTAGGGCTATGTGCAGTATTGTAGTGCCTCTCCATATTTCTTCTATTAGCAAACCTCTTGCCACAGTCTGGACATTCATTCATCTTGGCAGTTGCTTCGTCTATCGAGTTCAAAATAAAATCTTTGAGTTTGTTTTGGATTTTCCTTCCTAAATCGCTTATGCGCATAGTTTCTGCGCAACTCTGGGTCGTCAAGAATTTGGGACCATAGACGGGTATTTGACTCCGTGTATTTTCCTGGCGTGGTCGGGCAAATTTCGGGGTTTTCATTGGACACTGATTCTGGGTCGGTGGGCGGAGCTTGGTCTACTTGGTCTACATCATTCCCACGGTTTTCTCGTGAACTGTCATTATTTATTGCATAATCTGTCAAAGTTGGAAATTTCACACGATCAGCATTTCCGCTTTTTGTCGCAGGGGTCCGTGTACGGCTGTAAATTGTCTCCATGTACAGTAACTGGATAAGAATTTTTAAAAAGTTTAATTACGAAAATAAAGTCACTGACCTTATTTTTTATAACCCACGGACCCGTCCAATGTCGGGCGATTTTAGCTTTCCTCCCAGGCACAATTTTCTTCTGATTTCTTCAGACCAGATCGCCAACTTCCTAAATTCTACTTCTCATATTCCGATCATAAATTGACTTTTGACGTTTTGCCTCGGTTCTAAGGTTTTCTCTGGCTAATTTATGTGCTTTTCGGAGATTTTCTTCCAAATTCGTGGCGTATTCGGTCACCAATTGATCCTCGTCGGGGATATCTTCGTCTCTAAACTTTTCCGTCATTAAATCTAGCGGCATTCGTATTTCTTCTCCACATACAAGGTAGTGTGGAGTTAATCCGGTACTTTGGTGTGGTGTAGAATTATAATAAATACCAAATAGTCCAAATATTTATCCCAATCTTTTTGGTGTGGTCTAATGTATTTTGAGAGCATATCATTGACTGTAATTGTTCATTCGTTCCACCATTCCATCAGATCTTGGATGAAGTGGAGTTGTTCTAGTCTTTTTCGCCTCTAATAATTTACAAAGTTCTTGAAAAAGTACACTCTCGTACTGCCTTCCTTGGTCAGAGTGGAGCTGCATCAGGCAGCCATAACGTTTAATCCAGCCCCGTAAAATTGTGTCTGCAAATGTTTCTGCCAGCATATCTTGAATAGGATAAAGTTCAGTAAGTTTCAAAAAATAGTCAGCTACTACCAGGGTATATCTGTTTCCTTTGTCTGTGACCGGGAATGGACCGGCAATGTCAGTAGCAATTCGCTCAAATGGGGCACCGACTACATAAGACTTCAAAGGATGTCGTTTTTTATATGCTGGGTTTTTACGTTCACCACAAATGTCACATTTGTTCACATGGTTCTTCACGGTTTTTCTCATTCCTTGCTAGTAAAATGGAGAAATCTTCGCCTTTTCCAAGTTTTCTTAACACCTTGATGACCTGCCGTTTTTGCATCGTGTAAATACCAAAGAGCATTGGCGATGAGAGGTTTTGGTAAACATATCTTCCATCCCTGTCTGTCGACACAGTACATTATTTTTTACTTCCGTTTGTTCCCACCTTGCGATATACAATTTAATATCCTTACTTTCATCACATATTTCTTCCCAGGATGGTTTTTCACTACCATTAAGTTTAAATTTAAAAAATTTCTTTAAGAATATCATCTTTTTCCTGGTGTCGACGAATAAATTCCAAACTATCAAGCTCCGTCTCCGGTCTTGCTTTCTGTCGGGCTGGTTTCGGTCTATTGGGCTTCCTCCCCCTCCTGACAGGTCTTGCTCCTCCCGGAGTAACATCTTCATCCTGCATGGGCGGGCAAAACTCGGGCGCCCGCTCGGGACCCTCTGACTCCGTGTAAGATTCATCAGATAGAATATCAACACTGCCTTCCTCCATTTCTTTAATCTCTGCTTTGGTCGGTCCTGTGTAGTTATAATCCCATGGCATGGCGCATTGCTTACAAATCTATCCTGCGGGCGTCACCAACCTTGACATTGCGTCAGCGTTCCCGTGTTTGTTTCCCGGGCGATGTTCTATCTCCATATGGAACACACTCAGCTGCTGTATCAAGCGATGAATCTGTCCGTCTGGTTCCCGGAATCTTTGTAACCACGAGAGTGACCCATGATCTGTCCGCAAGAGGAATTTACACCCAAGTAGGTAATGCATAGTACTTAGTGAAGTAAACCACAGCCAACATCTCTCGACGAGTTACACAATAGTTTCTTTCCGCTTTATCAAGGCATCTACTCCGATAAGCAATTACCCGCTCTTTCCCATCTTGGACTTGCGAGAGAACGGCGCCGATGGCATAAGCACTAGCGTCTGTATCTAGGATAAACCTGCTTCCATCTACCTGTGGAAAAGCCAAAATGGGGGCGGACATTAGTCGGGCTTTTAACTCCATGAAACTATTTTCACAGTCCTGATTCCACTGAAACTTCTTATAGTTCTTCGTCAAGTCAAATAATGGTTTGGCGATCTGTGAAAAACCCTGGATGATTTTTCGATAGTCGGACGCCAGTCCGACAAAACTTCGCACCTGGGTGACATTTTTTGGTCTTTACATTTGTTTTACAGCCAAAACTTTATCTGGGTCCGTCCTGACACCTTCCTTTGACACGACATGCCCGAGGAATGATATTTCTTTCTGCATTAAATGACACTTTTTTGGTTTAAGTTTCAGCCCTCTTACTGCTGGTGGACTGTAAGTCCCCGAGGGTATTCACCAGCCCAGTAGTCAGTACTTCGGTGCTGACCCGAAAACCGATTATTTTTGGAAACCTACAATATCTAAATTTTTGTAAATTTTGTTGAAAACTAAGGAGTATCTCCCTCATGCAAAGCTCTTTCCTTAGCTGATTTTGGCTTTACATTTAGATCATATTGGTTATTTGTTCTCTGTCAGTTTTAAACATTTTTTGAGTTGATGGTCTTCCAAACATTTAGATTTTATCTGCACTGAAGAGACATAAGTTGTCGAAATGCGCATATGCAGAAATTAAATTCACAGTGACTTCGGTATTTAGTTATTTGACAATTTCTCCAACACTTTTCCTAGATTTTCTAAGTGATTTTCAAGGGACCTTCCAAATACGACGACGTCGTCTGTATATAAGACAGCTATTTTCCATTGTAGCCCCACCAAAACTCTCTCAATTAGTCTTTGAAAGGTACTTGCTGCATTGCATAATCCGAACGGCATGGTGGTAAATTGGTATAATCCACCTCTGAGCGTTGCAAAGGCCGTCTTTTCTTTGTCTTCCTCTTCCATGGGAACTTGGTGGTAGGCCATATCGAGATCTAGTGAAGAGTACCATTCTGCACCTTCCAAAGTGTCCAAGTTTTCGTCGATTCTTGCCAGGGGATATGCGTCCATTATGGTTTTGTCGTTGATTTTTCTATAGTCGATACACATCCTCCAACTACCATCTTTTTAACCATCACAGTCTTTGAGGACCAGGGGCTGCTTGATTTTTCAATCAAACCTTTTC
Source organism: Modiolus philippinarum (assembly GCA_002080025.1). NCBI lineage: Eukaryota > Metazoa > Mollusca > Bivalvia > Mytilida > Modiolidae > Modiolus > Modiolus philippinarum. The sequence goes on from MJUU01024661.1 coordinate 45,765, forward strand.
CTTCTAACTTTTTGACTTCGTCTTCCAATGCCTGTCTCTTGTATATGGGTATCCTTCTTGGTGCTTCTCTTATAGGATTCTCATCTTTCAGCTTGATCCTATGAGTTGCTTATTTGGTTCGTCCCACTTCACCTGGTCGGGCAAAACATGTATGGTTAGCAATAAAGAACTTCCTAAAGTCTTCCTTCTGGTTTCCAGTAAGATGCTCACCTCCTCTCTGGTAAACTATTTCCATGTGGTCTGGCATCTCTTGTCCATCGCCCTTATCATCGACTTCGTCAACCCCAGAGGTATCCGTTGGTCTGTCCTCCAAATCGATGGGCGGTCCGACTCTGTACCGGTGTGAAGATTGCCATGTGTGTATGCCTATACACTGTTACATCATTTGGCCCAGGGTTATATACCCTGGCATAAACAGTAGCGTTCGCTGCATCTACCAGCGTTTTCGCTAATGCAAGGCCATGACGCTCCAGAAAAGGGCGTTCAGGGGTTAGTACTCCCACTGAACTAGAGCTACTGTGGTAACTTTTCCGGTGTGCAAGCCCTGACTTCACCACAGCCTCATGTCCCGATGGTACTACAATCGTTTCAAGGGCAATTATCCTACTTTCCATGCTGCTCCGGTCGGGCCATTCGAACGGTACCCGACTGCCTCTTATTACAAAACAAGCCTCGTCGTGGTCCCAAATGCATCTATTGGCGGTGATAAAGTCTTCTCCTATCAGATTGTTTCGGACTCCGCCAACATGTACTTCTTGCTCAAAAACGCAGTCCCCAAAGGTTATATGCATCAAAGCTCGACCTAGGCACTCTAACTTCTCTCCATTATCCGTTATATAATTACTCTCCACTGGAGCCAAAACTGGTTTGTCGAACAACATGTCGTAAGTTTTCAAGATAATGAATGTGCTCTTGGCACCAGTGTCTATTTTCCATTCTACTGGGACCCCTTCTATCTGACCATGTACTATCATATCAGAAACGCTTTCTACTTTGACTTTTAGCTCTTCTTCTTTGGGCCTTTTTCAAACGGCTTCTTCCATACTAGAACTATCATCTCGACTCCATTCACCGTTTCCCTTCTGTCGCTTCAATTTTCTGTGAAACTTGGTTACTTGTTTACTTTTTCTTCTTTCAGGTCAATCAGACGTGACGGGTAGCTGGCGCTCGGTACCGGTCCGTGCTAGTTTAACCCCTTCTGGACGGAGCCACCAACAGTTGCGTCAGGCGGGCTGTTGGTCTCTGGTCGCCCCTTTCCACGGGCAAAATTACCTCCTCTACCACGACCAAAACCCCTGTTGTATTGGCGTGGTTTAAATCCTCTACCATAGCCATGCGGATGATTTCTTTAAGGTGCACCAATTCTTCTATTTCCACGGCCAGCAGAATCCGCCCTTGGGGATTCGTCGGCGTCATTTACCGTATCCAATCTTTTTGTTCTATCCGCAACTTCATAAAGACTCCTATTAGGTCTCTCTTTACTTAGCTTTTTTTCCCCTACTCTCAAACATTCTTCTTGCATTGCATTGATTACGGCTCCTTGTAGGGTCTTTGGCTTGGTCCTTTTTACAGCTAGACGAAAGTCCTCAGACTGTCCACACTTATCTCAAAATGCTTTCACTGCGTTCTCTTCTACAATGTCCGGGTTATCCGGGTAGGCTCTCCAATATAAATCTTCCAAGGCCTGACCAAAATCACGTAGGGTTTCCCCCGGCTGTCTTTTTCTCAACTTTGCTTCTGTAGTATATTTTTCCTTCATCGCCGTATGCCCGAATCTTTCTTCCATCTTCTCTTTTAACCTTCCATAATCCCTCTGGATGACGAAGGGCATACCATAGGCGAACGTCTCGGCCTGTCCTCTCAAGGTGCTGAGCAGCACTCTTCTGGACTTTTCTGGTTTCCAGGAATTTAATTCCGCTAAGTTCTCAAAGTATTGCAAAAATTCGTTCCATACATCTGTATTTCCTCCACTGAAGGTTCTCCTGACTTGGGTATTCCTGCACTTTGCACTACAGCAAGGTCAGATCGGACTTGATCGGGCAGCACCCCTTCTGTTGGTTTACTAGGACTTGCCTGTTCCTGGTATTTACCAAGACAATTCGTATCTGAGCTAGCTATTTTCCGTGCTTCACCTGTCGTGGCTTCACATCGCTCGAACAATGATTTCGAATCGCACCAGTAATTAGGGCTTAAGGAATCACTCCCCTTTGCGCTGTGTTCATTCTCAGAGTATCCAGGACAATTATCAGAGGTACCAAATCTCTCTCTATCCACGACTCCCTCGGTTTCAACACCTGGGTCCGTATAACCCATCTCCTCCGTGTAGGGGTGTATCTGGCGGCTCAGTCTTCGACCACTCCCATTCCTGCAAGTCTTCAATAAAACTTTGATAAGGATGGGACTGCACATCACCACAATCAGTACAAGGAGGCCTTTCATCGCATACTCTTGGGACATTTGCACGGCTCTGTTCTAAGGAAAGTTGACCCATGCAAAAGCTACACAGCTACAAATCATTGCCAGGAAACACAGCCACCATAACCAAAATCCGCTCCAACCACTCCTTTTTGGCTCGTCCGGGTCGTCATCACTAGTCTGGAAGGCACGCTGACCTACTTGGTTCGTTGACAGGGGTGGTCTTCCACCTTGATGTCCAGACCGATACTGGCTTCTTCTCGTACGAACTCCTGTAGGGGCCTAAGGTGATGGTGAATCCCCAAAACCAGAATCTCTAGTGAAAAGTCTACTCCTAACCTCATTAGGAGTTTTCGTCGGAGTATCCATTATGAATATTAAGTTTAACACTAAAACTTTGTACAGCTAAATTGTCAAGGTCACACAGCGATCCCACCGCTGCCACCAATGTGACGACCTGAACCGTTGGGCGTGAATGAGAAACTGAGGAAGAACAATAATCCACTGATACAGGATAGGGTTGTCTCAATGAATATATCCTTCGGTATTCTACTGCCGTTGTTTCAATCCCAGTTTAACGACAGAGGCAAAGTCCACGAAGTTGACAGACTTTTCTGGTAGCGTTGGTAGAAAAGTTCTGGTCACATACACAAAATGTATGGATCCTGTGTAGTTATTGCAACTTGCTTTCACAAGAGATAGAGTCGATTAAGGTTGAAAATAATCTATCAACAGTTTACAATCAATATATTCCACTCAGCACTATCATACGTTACACCTAATGTCTAATGATGGAACTCCACCACTACACTTTCTCGCTCCCTTTTATAATACCACTCCGTTCCAGATCTTTCCAGTCATCTTATGAAACATGCAAACCAAATGATAACAATTTCTGATGAAATACTAGTTGGAGTTTAACTATATCACAAGGAAAATAGACATAATACCAGGAGTATAGAAATATCACAAGGAGCACTAGGGCACCAGAAGTAGGGCGCTAGTGAAATGTTAATGACCTCCTAAGTGCACATCTGTTATTGTTTACTGAACTGCTATGAACCTGATGAAATATTGTACACACAGTAGGAGATACATATTTTAAGTTACACAAGTACTTTTCTGATGAAATTATGAAAACAAGGCTAAAAGTAGAGTAAAAGATAACAACACTCTCATTTTTCGGATTTACACATGAAATATAAAAAGGGTGTTCATAAAAATGCAATATTCATCACAGTAGTCTTATTTCAGACATCTATGTGTGATATATCGTCAGTTTTGATCCACTACTCCGAATATACATTGTATCTTGATCCTCTGTACTGAATAAAGGTATTTAAAAAGTAGTGCTTGCTTGATTCGAGACACGAATGTCGACCATTTCAAATCGCAAAAACTCACTTTGCGACGGAGAACACAGGAGATTAACGTACGCAATATAAACTGTTATGTATATTACCTTGTGTTCAATGAAAAAAGGAGGATGCAATATTCTCTGTCGCAACTTTTGCTTGAACCGTGATCACCAGTGCAGTAAAACATGCGTTAGACTTTTCAACTCCAAAGAAACTGAGTGGCATGATGGTAAAATTCAATTTAAGTTACCTAAGCCGAATTAGCGCTACTTTAAATTTTAAGCTTGTTGAGTCATAATATGTTGCGTTGCTCGACAACTAGTAATGAATCCCGCTCAAACCGGTGTTAGGGGCCGTCTTGAACATGAGGTATAAGCAGAGCTCATTGTTGAAGGCCTCATGGTGACTTCAAGATGAAGAAGAACAACAAAAGCGTTGTTCCATTGCTTGTTTTTACCATGTATTTGTAGAGACTTTGTCTCATGTGAATTTACTCCATATCTCTTCATTGCTTATTTTGAATGAGTTTAAGGTAGTTGCCATCGTTGATTTCGGACTCCTCTGTCTTTTTCCATATCAAAACATGTAAATTTTTTTGCACATAAACGCCCACTTTTCGTGTTATGTTCTAAAAGCATGTACCCTTTAATTTAAGGAATTTTGGACAAAATTTTAAGAAACTGACATTACTCCTTCACTGTATTTCAAAACTTATAAATTTCCATACAAAACCTATGAATACCTAGAAAAGGACATTTCCCGCCAAATGTTATATTGTTTGCATCTCAAAATCACGAACGTATAATTGTCAATCTTTCATCACATCCTACTAATTGAGAATACTTTTATGAAATTCTTATTACTTTCATTCAAAGGTGGCAAGTACCTTAAATAGTTTTTGTTGTTCTCGCGCCGTTAACGTTTAGTAAAAACACTGAAAGTGTATTTACAGGACTTATAGTTGTTACTTAACTCAAGTTAATGCTACTCAATAAGAGTTTTTTTTCCTTGTAACTTCAATTAAGATGCGTTCCAATCATTTTTATGCCCCGCCCACGAATGTGGAAGGGGCATATAGTGTTACCCTTGTCCGTCCTTCCATCCGTCCGTCCATACGTCCGTACGTCCGGTTAAGTTTTGCGTTAAAGTCGATTTCTCATAAACTGTAAGAGGTAGAACAATGATAATAGGTGAGTAGGTAGATCTTTGATAGTACTACATAGTTCACTAGGTAGTTTGACTCTTTGACCTATATTTCATGCTTGAGTGACTCTGGATCAGTTTTATGTTGAAGTCAATTTCTCAACAACTATACATTATAGGACAAAGATATTCCATCAAATTAATTGCTTGATGAGTACTACCCAAATCATTGACATTTAGGTTGCTTTGACCTATATTTTACGCTTCAGTGACTTTGGTTAAGTTTTGCGTTAAATATTTTACGAAAGGATATGGAGTAAATGAACATGAGACCATAAAACATATGTTAACTCCAACTGCAATAATTTTAATGAGCTGTATGGCCATTTCGGAAATTTATTCCTCATCAGCAGCACTAGAACCCAAACGAAGGAAATCCATAATTACAAAAAAATGTAAAAATGCATAAAACCGAACGAAATCCGAATAATCAGTAATATCAAATATAGCTAAGGAAAAAAAACTACGATGGTGGGAGTTAATCCTTCGGTTTTAGAATTTGCATAAATTTAGATTTCTCAACAACTATACATTATTGGACAATGATATTTCATCAAATTAATTCCCTTGATGAGTACTACCCACTTTTATTATGCACATTTTACAAGTCAGTGTAACCATCCTCTGATAATAATGTCACAGTATAAAAGTCAAAAGGGTCAGAATCTTCATCAGATGAAGTTTCTTTTTTATGAGCAACGTCAGTGTCACTATCACCTGACATACTAGAATCATGAATAGTTTCCAGGGGTTCTTCATTGTTTGTGCTTATGTCACTTTCACTTGTGTCATCTGACTCTGCTGGTGTTGCCTTTTGAGATATATTTGCTGCACCTTTCACAGTAGTCCTAAATTTCTTATTAAAAGCGTCTTTTAATAAATTTGAAACGTCTTCATCAAAAAATTCACATCCAGATTACTTCTTCACAGCTCTTGTCTTGGCCTAATGTGTTTTAATCAATCCCTATTAATGTCATTCGATGTGATTTTGTATTTGGTGTTGAATGAAAATGTTGATGGGCAACATTTTTGATACACACCACCAATCAGAACTTTTTTGAGCAACTTTTCACAAGCCATGGAAAGGCGTTTATCCTTTTGCCGGATGAGTTTTTGTCGATTGTCCTTCTTCCTTCTGCTGATTATATTCTTTTTTACTGTTGATGTTCCTGGTAAAATGTCTTTAGCCTTCGCCAATAAATTTTCCGCTTCATTCGAAATCTTTTTCAATTGGTCTTGTTTCTGAATAAGAATGTCTATTTGATTCTGGAAATAATCTGATTGTGCTTCGTAGCCTTTCTTTTGTATTTCATTCACATAGAGTTTATTGTTTTCTGATGTCACATGTTCTATCTCTGAGTTTACATCCACTTTCATTTTGTTGATTTTCTCGATTTCTCTTTTCACCACACCGATGTTTGCATGAGAAAGCTTGTGATTTCTCTCAAGAAAATATCCAACGCATGCTGGATTTTCAGACATCATATACTGAATATCCTTGGACATTTGGTCAAGTTTAGTTTTTCTCTTCCACCTTTCTTCGCTTTCAGTGAAGAGATACTCTTCGAATTTCTTCTTTGGTAAAACTACCGAGCTACTGTAAAGCTCTTTTAAAACCTCGTTGGAGAAAAGCATTCTCGGTGACTTGGCATTTTTGTAGAAATAATCAGTCTTTGTGATTGTGGTTCATCTGGTATTGGTTTCAACATTTCGATGTCTTCGCCGTATTCACCAATATTTTACGACAGGATATGGGGTAAATGAACATGAGACCATATACATATGTTAACCCCAACTGCAATAATTTTAATGAGCTGTATGGCCATTTCGGAAATTAATTCCTCATCAGCAGCACTAGAACCCAAACAAAGGAAATCCATAATTTCAAAAAATGTTTAAAATGCATAAAACCAAACGAAATCCGAATCCGAAATCCGAAAGCTGGATAGTCCCATAAATAAACAAATGTACGGTGATTAAAATAGAGAGGCTAACTTTGGTTGTACAATATAGATTATGTGACATAATTTATATAATCTACAACATAAATTAAGATACTAAATAACTAATACTAACTTTCAAGATGTACAATTTACAAATAAGAAAAAAAAAACGTCTTCCTTGATATATATATTATCATTTTTATAATAATATTTTCTATGCATTTATTTTAAAGTTGCATGTGGACTTTTTATATCTTAATAATTTTGTTTTGACACATCTATATCTGCAATAAAGATTATAAAAAATATTTTCTACAGTTATTTAAGTTGATGTATCTGATACATTCAAATTTTCTATTCGAATCTATATCATGTCTGTTATTTATTTAAATTGACAGCTGGTCTTTGCGAATAATTATAGCAATGGTACATTTATCATGTGCTTTGCAAATTTAATTTTAAGATTTCTATATAAAACATACTTGTTTGAGACATGTTTGGTCGCTTCTTTTTCTTTTCACTTGGACATTCATCATCATTCTTCAGTTTTTCAATAGCTATTTGAACCTTTCTCACATGACCACTCTTACTGATGATGTCCCTGATGTCTTGCTCAGTCATTAATTTTACGGTTTCGATGTCGTCCCAGCCATTTTGTTCAATTTCTGCAGTAAATAACACCTAAGAAGGTGAAGCGCAAGGCCCGTGCACCAACCTTTCAAAAAACATCTTATTCTAGATTTGTATGTCCTAAGTTGTATATAACTTCTATGTATTAAAATGGTAATTAGTTTGTTATATTTATGATTCTGATTAGGTTAGGTCATATCTAGATCTTCATACCGATAAAATATGTGGTTAAAATTTACAGTTGTTTATGACTTTGTAATTCACATCTGGAGAGCTCGTACAATTTGTTTTATCAGTGGTTAGGTATCGGTCATTCAGGGTCATTTGTAATTAAAGTATGGTTTGTATTTATTTTTTTTAGGGTTTAATCATTTTTTATTAATTTAGTTGCATTTGTAATATTCATATCTAAAGTGTTAGATAGTTTATTTTGTGGTTTGTTCAATGCAGTAAGTGCAACCTGCACGGGCAGAGCTCAACATTCATCAACCTTTTCACGAGTTAATTGGGCTGACACTAGTAATAATTGTTCAAAATATTGTATTTAGTTAAAATTATGTCAGAAATTTGCAGTTACTCTCTGTCGTGTAATGTGTAAAATGTGTAATTTAACATGCTTTAATGATGCATATATATATAGAGAGAGTGCATTTTTAAAGTCAAAGTTTTGAACTTACTGATCTCTTAAAGTTTGGATTAAAATGTGTTTGAAAAGTATTCTGATTTATAAATAACATTATGAAGCTTGAGTTCTACATGTATTCCCATAACACCCATTCGACACTAGACTGGAAGTAGGGGTAAGTCTTTCGCATGCTTATTCATAATTCTGGGGGGGTCATATTTTTTTGTCAATGTTGAGAGAGGGGATCAATTTTTTTTGTATGTTGATGAGGGGGGATTAAAAAAATATCAAAACCTCTCATTTCAAATGATAAGTCCCTAAAATACATCGCGCAATGATATTTGTTGTGTGCAAATTTGAAATCCTAGCTGCTTCCTGATTCAGTATAAGTGCAGGTCAATTATGCATATATCACAGATTGGATCCGCACAGATCAGCATATTTTCGACAGTGTTCAACATATAAGTTAAAGAGCACTCGTTTTTTTATTCAAATAAAAATATTTGGTAAATTGGTAAATTATCGAAAAGTACCACAATTTAATTTCGGGGGGGGGGGGTGTAGAGTTTTGGTTATGAATTTTGAACAGATTTTTGTTCACCGAGAATGAAAACTAGAACTTTGACAGAGTCTCCAAAACTCTTTTTCTTTCAATTTATTCATACCGTCTTACGGCTTTAAAAATTGATTTTTGTCACAAACGGCATGTTTTTTTAGCCTCACATACAGAATTATCGAAAGAAAATCCCTTTAGATAGAGTATAAGAATAAGAATTTTTATTATACTAATCAAGAACCCATAAAGGGCATCACAATACAACAAAATACAGTATGATCGATTAAACATATAATGCAAGAAACAAAAATAGAAAACAACTGGTCAGCTATGGCAGTGAAGGGCAGGACCAGAGCCTGACACATTATGCTTGTATATTCTGAAAATACATAATACGAGTTTACGCCGACTTTATCACGACAATTCCCCGTGGTAGAGATGTATGCTCTTTATTTTTCTTAGATATGGTGTGTTTGTACATGAGATTATATCTCATGTGTACACTTTGTTCAATTACTAATATCTAAATTTATGTAAATTCTAAAACCTAAGGATTAACTCCCTCCATCGTAGTTTTGTCCTTAGCTATATTTGATATTTACTGATTATTCGGATTTCGTTTGGTTTTATGAATTTTAAACATTTTTTGAAATAATGGATTTCCTTTGTTTGGGTTCTAGTGCTGCTGATGAGGAATTGATTTCCGAAATGGCCATACAGCTCATTAAAATTATTGCAGTTGGGGTTAACATATGTGTTATCGTCTCATGTTCATTTACCCCATATCCTGTCGTAAAATATTTAACTGTGATCCCATAACATATGTAGAAATCTGTGCATTTTTGATCACTTGCAATATTTAACTGTTAGATCAAATACGTGTACCAGAATTCCATAGAACTTTATAGGAAACATTTTGAAAAATAGATATTCTTACCTAAAACTGAGTTGCAGATCATATAAAAAGTTAAACTTTGGTAGGACATTTGATCTACAATCAAACGAATCTTGTTCGACTGACGAAGGAAATATTCGCGAGGTTCCCAGGCCGTATGAAAATTCGAATCGTGAGACCTTTAACGTCCCATCATAAATATTTTGTCAAAATGACTGAAAACGTCAAATTCTCCAGCTTCTTTTCCAAAGCCTAAGTACAACACAATGCATGGTTAGTCAACAAAGCTTTGAATGCTAACTAAATTGCTGCAACAAACCTGATCGTTTCACCTATTAAACTCGAGGTTCCCACGGAAGATAATATGTGCCAATTTCAAGATGTATCAGTTTATAAAACGGGCGTTTTCTTTACAAATTTACGTTTTGTTTTGACATTGAAAACGTCATGAGGAAGTGTAAATGCGATTTTTAAAAGGAATACATTAACCGATGAGACCAAATAGCCGTGTTTTATAGCAGTTAAAGCTGTTTGACGAATTCAACATTGCCGTTTAGTCATGTGATTCTTCTTGTAATTTAAATACAATGAATATGTATGTAAAATTATCGTTATTTCTCCATATGAGGAAGATAAAATATCGACTTGCAAAATATCACAGTACAGGTGTTTCAATTCGTATTATCATTTAACAGTCAAAATTGAGATGCGAAACCAAGAACATTTATTGCAGGCGTTCTTGATATGCAATATACCACCCTTATCGACCGAGGATCCATCTTTCATACTGAAGAAACTGGACTCCCAGACTGCATAAATGAAATACTGTGGAGGTGCTTTTTTCGTGGACATCAAATTTCGTTGTTTTCATAAATATATTTTTTTTAGTTGGTACTTAAATTCGTGGTTTCAAATTCTATGTATTAAAACTCTGGGAAGTAATGCATTTCGTTTGGAACTTAATTTCACGAAATCCACAAAAATTGGAACCCCACGAACAATAGTACTTTCACGGTAAAAGGGACAACAGGACACATCTACAATGGCTGAAAATTATAATCACATGCCATAATCTGCCAGGAGAAACACTATTAAGACGAAAGAGACAAACGTAATCAACGGTAGAAAATCGGGACAGCCGGACTTCGTACAAGCACTAGCAAAAGCCAGCGATAGGGTTAAACCGATTTATGAGTACCCAAACCTCCGCTTTATCTTTACCGTTTCCCTGTAGTATAATAAACATACTACTAAAATCCAATACAAGTAGACTACTAACACCATGACCGCTATCTTGAAAGATGGGTCAAGGGGTGCTCACCGCTAATCTGCAAGCTAGGCTCAAGGAGCCTACTCTGCTCGTAAAACACTGTCGCACTACGGAAGAAAAATCAAACTAAAAACTTCCCGAAGTATTTGGTGAAGAAATAACTAAATACCGAAATTACTGTGAATTTATTTTCTGCATATGCTCATTTCGACAACTAATGTCTCTTCAATGTAGATAAAATCTAAAAGTTTGGAAGACCATAAACTCAAAGATATTCAAAAACTGTAAGAGAACAAATACCCAATATCATCTAAATGTAAAGCCAAAATCAGCTAAGGACAGAGCTTTGCATGAGGGAGATACTTATTAGTTTTTAACAAAATTTAAAAAAAAATTAGATAATTGCAAGGTTCAAAATAGAATCGGCTTTCGGGTCAGCATCGGAGTACTGACCACTGGGGTGGTGAATACCCTCGGGGACTTACAGTCCACCAGCAGAATCATCATAAATTTCAGTAGACATCGAAAGTATCAGTGAGATGCCAGTATGTATGTAAAGTTTTCAGGTCATAAAATCCCTAAGCTTATTTAACGGATGCAAGCAGAGTATCTCGTCAATATCCCTTATTAAAGAATGTAAGTTATGTCCCAGTTTTTCTTGATTTCTAATCAGTTTCTTGCATTTTTAACATTTCCATAAAACGAGGATTAGAAATTCTCTTAGTAATAAGCTAAACGTTTATTGCAGTTTGTTTTATGCAGTTTGTTTTGTAATTCTCTGTGTGTGTTCAGCCATTGAAGACATAAACGAGCATAAATTATTTTTATATTATATACAATTATGAAAACGAAGATGAATGTAGTATATCGTGACTACTTTGTGTGCTATTAACGTAAAATGTCGCTGAAATGCCTCTGCCCTGCCACACCCTCTCAAAAGGTTTTGATGATTTTGGTGGAATGTTGTTGGAATCAGCGAAATTTCAGGAATATGGACAACTGGTAATGTTGCAGAGTTTTTAGATCAGCTAGGGTAAATTGAGATCGTAGTAAGATATAGTAAGGTCGTGATAGATTCAAGCATCAAGGTTTCGACGTGATTAAATGTAGTAAGGTCATGATAATGGTCGTAGTAATGTCACAGTAAGGACTTGATGGTCGTAGTGAAGTAGTCATGTCTTGGTTGTAATGAGATTATAGTCGGTTCGTAGCGTGATCGTTGAACGATCGTAGTATGATTATTGTTACATGGTAGAAATGTCAAAATTTTGTCAAATTTACCACGAGCTCTAAATTTTGCAGGTCGTAGTAAGGTCTCCTTGATATCGTGTGACACAGGCATTTTAAACGCGTGAAAAGCAAAGTAGTTTCTACACACAACCAATTAATAAATGTCATGTCATTAAGGTCAATTCGTCTTTCGCTTACCACTTTCACACAGGAAAACTTCCAGTCGGTTTTCACCAAAAATATTCTAAATTAATTCGAAATCATGATTTTAGATTATGTAGAGAGGGGCATGGGGGGGTTCCATAACAGCCTAACAGCAAATTGGTTTTTCCAATAACAGATAACAGATAATTCAAATAAGTGATAACAGCTAACAGTGTATATCAAGTCAATAACAGCTAACATATAAATGTAAAACTTGGATAACAGTCATCTTATTCAATAAAACTTTCTTGTGGAGAAGATATACATTCATAGGCAATCATTGTTCATCATAAACATGTTCATTGACTTTATTGCCAACAAGTGTAGATCATATTGCAAGGCAATACCAAGTCCCCTACCGGAAGGACAAGGCTTTATTACACTAGCAAAATGGTAAAATATGTTTTCCAAGTCCAAGGCCCATAACTCTGTCAAAAATCAGTGGACCCAAACCAAACTTTAATTTGGTCTGTAACTCATAAAGGTAGACTCACATACCAATTATCAGATCAATGTATACCTGTAACGATTTAGAAAATAAATGCGGAAAACTGATATTTTTCTAAGATTTTCAAAGTCCAAGGCCCATAACTCTGTCAAAAATTAGTGGACAAGAACCAAACTTAATCTTGGTCTGTAACTCACTAAGATAGAAAAAAAATGCAGAAAACTGATCGGGGCTGACAGACCGACAGACGTACCGCCGGTAGGTGACTAAAAAGGTACCTTATTTGTTACTCATTATCACTGTACAAGGCGAAAAATACAATAGCCCTAAACTTTTTTTTAAATGTCTTTGATTAGGCTAGTTAAATTTTTCATACACTTTTACAGTTTACCCCCTCTAGTAGTAACAGCTCGTATGAAGTCTAATCATTTTCATGAATAAAATTATTGAGTCCTATCTAAGAACTGACAAACTCAAATTCCACAAGAAGTATTGTCTTAGTGATGCTGATAATGAAAAGCGCAGTTGAATATGTATTACATTGTCTTACTGCTTGTGTTTTATCAACATGTTTTTTGTTATCAAGAATCGAAGATTTGCACTACTTTCAAAAATCAGTATGTGTGAATTTTCAGTGACTATTTTTTTTTCTTTTCTCATTATGTAGCTATCGGTGTTGAATGAGTGTTTTTCCATTTCAACTCTTGTCGTAGACATTCGACTAATTTGCCATATAAAGTATATTCTGATTTCTATATAGTTCAATATTTGACTGTTTTTTTTTTAATCATTTAGCTATGCAGAAATTAAATTCACAGTAACTTCGGTATTTAGTTATTAGCTACTGTCTACAACTGTATAACTTCTTCGTCAAAATTCTGGTTAATCAAGCTAACCCTAACTTGGAATTTGAGTAAAAATGTCACAAAACACCGTTGAATTATATGGTATTAAAAAGGGCAACAAGTATATAAAATTCTAAGAAAAACGTGTCAAGTCTTGAGGTTATAAAATGTATGTTGTGATGGGAGTTTATTTTATTTCAAATTCCCGGCACCTGAATCGGTTTTCAGCGGCTCCGGCTACAGAGCTGCCGGGCTCGTCCCCAGTTGGTAGATAGGGGAATGCCCTGTCTATGCGGATCAGTCAGGTCATAATACAGAAAGCCTGACCGCGAGCCATTGTAGCCAAACTGTGTGGAGAAATGCAACGTTCCATGCAGTATAAAGACCCCTTCTATATCGTTTATAGAGAGCAGAGTCTCTGGAACTCGTATAGAAGGCTAATTTTCCTGTCCCTACCCATTTATCCCCTTTTCCAGTGGCAATCAAAACTCGTCCCTGTTGTACCTTTCATTATTGCTTCTTTCTTCTCTTACTTATATTTTTTTATTACCGTTGAATAGCTTGTTCTTGTCCTGATATATCTGAAATATTGCTCACTGGATGTTAAACTCTAACTAATCAATCAATCAATTTTTTTTTCAAATTGAACTATAAAGACAAAGTTGGTCAAATAAAAAGTTGAATTACAAAAATCGACTGAATAGTCAAAATGTAGACTTACAACTTATACAGTTGTAGCTAAGCCACAGCTTTATAATGATACAGGAGGCGGGGGGGGGGGGGNAAGGAAAAATCGCCGAGCGGAGCGAAGCGCGAAAATTTTGGGTATATCTTTGTAATAACACCAAACTGAACTGTTCAATAACAGCTAACAGTGAACTGAATATTCATCATAACAGCTAACACAGAACTACCCAATAACAGCTAACACAACATTATATTTTGCAATAACAGCTAACAGAGAATCAATTTACCCAATAACACAATAACAGTTAATAACCTTGCCCCCCCTCTATGTACGGTGGTACTATATCATTAAAATACCTTATAAATATAAATCTAATCTGTTGCCTAATATAAACAACAAAATACCGAAGTTACTGTGAATTTAGTTTCTGCATATGCGCATTTCGACAACTTATTAACAACATCAATTTTGATATTACCAATGGTAAATTGGAGACTAAAATTTATCATAAAAAAAAACGATTCTTCTTTTCCGGACCACCTGATGTCGCTCTCGGTTTTTAAGGGAGTTCACACTGTGAGTGCTTTAGTTTTTTGTGTTGTCTTGTTATATTTTAGTTTTTTCTTCGTTAGTAATGTTTGTGGTACCGATCTGTCCTTGTCCATGTTTGAATACTGGATGATTACAAAAGCTTTCCAAAATTTAATTTGGTACTGTTTGAGTGTTAGAGAAGTAACACGTACCATGATTTTTAATTGGTTTTGTCTTCAGGTTAGCAAATGATATTAACCAATCAGCTACCTAACCGATCTTTCAAAAACATATATGCCTCACTTACCGTGTGACGGGTGCTGTTAACAGAGCAGGACATGCTTACCCTTCCGGAGCACCTGATGTCACTCTCAGTTTCACTGGATTTCACACTGTGAGTTCCTTTGTTTTGAATGATGTAATTTCTGTTTCTGTGCTTTGTATCTATCTAAGGTCATTGATTTTTGTGTTTAACGTCATTGTTTTCTGTGTTCTCGTTTTGGCCGTGTCTTTGGACTTCGATTTTTGTAAATTTCACTCCTTTGTTCCTTCGGTATTCTACTGTCGTTGTTTCCCATAGTTAATTATCCATTCCTGGATGGCGATGTTCCATTATCGCCATCATATGGTGTTTATATATCTATGTATATTTATCATCGATATAATGACTTAGCTGGTATTTCATATCCTTTATGTTAGGTAATGTTTTACATAAGAGTAAAAATGCTTAAACTCGCCTAACAAACTTATTAAACCTTTAAATCGTCTAATTGATAAGGGTTATAATTACGGAATTGTCGTCAAGTCATTACGTATGGCCTTCTTTGGTATTAACATTGATTTTTGATCGGGTTTTTGCATCTTAACTAAACACATTCTAAATTTCTAAAATCTGTATTGCATGGACACGGGTTATGTATTCTGGTATATGAACTCCTCACGGGAAGGGATCTTGGTGGAAGCTCTATACTTCGGGTACATAATTTTATTTGTCAGTTTGTAATAGGTCTGGAGCTGGCATGTCAGTTAACTGCTAGAAGTATTTTGTGATTTTATGTTTATGTCCGTATATTTAGTTCTTTCAGTTTCATTTTTCACAATTTACTCAGTCCTGTTGCTAAGTGAATTTTAATGTTGTTACTATTGTTTTTTTATTTATCACATTGGCTAGGAGGGAAGTTTGGGCCCAATAAAACTAGTTTAACCCCTCCGCAGCAGGTTGCACCTGTCAGCCTTTGTGTGTCTTGTCTGTTTTCTACTTTGTTTACTTTATGTCTATAGGAGTCTAGGATGGTGTTTATATAACCGGGTAAAATTCCGGCTATATGATATAATACGGTACTCCAAATTATACAATTTTATTTTGTGGTATCTGGACACTTCCAGGCCCAAGACCGAAACTGAATAACAATACAAAATAACAATAATATATAGATAATGAAAAACAGTTTTTATGTAAACAGAATAGTGTCCAAAGATATTAAATAACTCTATCCGGCTTCCAGCGCGACAAACGTATTTTTTTAACAATAGAAATAATTGAAATATTACTTATGGAAAAACAGATCAAAAGAGATTAAAAAGATAAACTTACTTGTCACATTATAATTCATAGCACCAAATACGAGTTATTAGATCGATTAATGTCCAAATTGAAAAGTGTAAGTTGAATTATTTGTCCATTTTTGCCGGGTTATATTCTTTCGTCCTCAACTAAACTCGGTCCCCGAGTTTTAAACTTTTTCGTCTCGGATATCTTCTTCTGCTGCGTATGGCCCTAAAACTGGTAGGTCTTTGTTGCTGATAGTCTATTGCCGAGGAATTAAGTCCCATATTTGTATTACCGGATAGCCTATTTTTGCTTATTTTTCCTCCAGATCTTCTACTTGTCTTTTTAGCATACGTTCCTTCATTTGGCTATTTTTCTGATCTATCGTAAGTCTGTTGTTAGATTGTTTCAGTTTATGATTTTCGCTGCTCTTTCTTTAACCACCTCAAAATCTTTATAATTAGTTTCCAAAATATGTAAACGTCGTTCTAATTCTTGTCGTTCGGATTTTAATTGTTCATTTTCTTTCTGTAAATTATGGCATTCCATAGTTAAGTCTGAATTTTGAATTTTCAATCTTGCATTTTCATCTTTAACCTTTTTATTTTCTGATTTTAAAGTTTTCAAATTGTCGTCCCTAATTTCTTCAATGGCCGCGCAAGTAATAGTGGCCAATTCGTTATTGTCAATTCAAATGAACGGAAATTGCGATTCTTTCTCCTGTTTTTGTTGAATAAACTTTCTCATTCTCTCAGCATCACGTTTTAATTTTGATTTCGATTTTTGTTTCACACAATTGTGCGAATTTCGCTTTGTAAAATGTCCACACATCCTAGCGAAATGTCCAGGATTCCTGCACTTATAACAAGTTGAACGAATAGCATAGCATTGATGGTACTGAGATAAACAGATATCCTTTCCACAAAATTTACACAAGACATCTGAATGTCCAAATGATCCAAATGGTTGTCCACTTCTTTCTGTTTGGTTATTCCATGATCTGAATCTGTAATTTTGCCACTGACTCATTTCGATTCTCACAATTATTGGGGAAACTAGTTCTGTTAGAGCTTGGTACTGAAGATCGTGCCGCGGGTTAACTCGACCAATATATGACCGGGTAAAATTCCGGCTATATGAAATAATACGGTACTCCAAATTATATACGTTTATTTTGCTGTATCTGGACACTTCCAGACCCAAGACCGAAACTGAATAACAACACAAATAACTAAATACCGAAGTTACTGTGAGTTTAATTTCTGCATATGCGCATTTCGACAACTTATGTCTCTTCAGTGCAGATAAAATCCAAACGTTTGGAAAACCATAACTCAAAGATATATACAAAATAACAATAATATATAGATAATGAAAAACAGTTGTTATGTACACAGATTAGTGTCCAAAGATATTAAATAACTCTATCCGGCTTCCAGCGCGACAAACATATTTTTTTAACAATAGAAATAATTGAAATATTACTTATGGAAAAACAGATTAAAAGAGATTAAAAATATAATCTTACTTGTCACATTATAATTTATAGCACCAAATACGAGTTATTAGATCGATTTATGTCCAAATTAAAAAGTGTAAATAAGATACTGATTTATTTTTTGAAATCTATGGTCCATTTTTTGCCGGGTTATATTTATTTTGCTGAACTTAATTACTCTTTATTTAGGGGACCGACTCCGACCTGCCATCTGGTGTGGGGTTTCCTCACCGTTCATGGAAGATCTTTTGGTGGCTTTTAGTTTTTATTACTCCCGTTTGGGTCGTTGTCTCTTTGACACATTCACCGTTTCCCTTCTTTTTTCGACTATGTCTCTTCAGTGAAGATAAAATCAAAACATTTTGGAAATCCATAAACCGATATAATAGTGAAAGCTGATAGAGAACAAATAACCAATAGGATCTAAAAAGGAAAACCAAAATCGGTTTGAAAATAGAAACATGTCAAATACTCTACCAAAGTAACGAAGATTTACGTTTGGGTATCTAGAAACTATTAAGCAACCACTAATAGTGTGCACGTGGTCATTTGATAGTAGAAGTGCAAATATGGAATTTATGAAAAACAGAATAGCAAAAATGTATTATTTACTATATTTAATAGTCAACGACAGTAAACAATTATATAATTATAATTTGATAATGAACACATAAGTGACTAAAAAATAAACTTAGACAAATATGCTCATTTTCTATGATTCTGGCATAACGTAAACACAATCGGTTCAGTTGGCTTTGGAATCCAGTGACATGAATATTATACACATACGCTGGCCTCTCACTGATACTGCCGATGTCTTCTAAAATACATGACGACTCTTTACAAAACCCTTCGGAAAGTTTTTAGTTCGCCTCAACGAAGTTGAGGAGGACTATTGGAGTACCCCCGGCGTCCGCGTTTTCGTCCGCGTCCGCGTCCGCATTTAGGTATATATCTTGGTAACTATGAAGGGTAGGGTCATCAAACTTTGTGTACAGATTCATCTTTGGCTAACTCACAGCCTCCAAGAAAATTAGGTCTCTTTGACCTATATTTTCCGCTTGACTGGCTTGCATTTATTTTTAGGTCCGAGTTGATATCTCAGTAACTGTACATAGTAGGATCATCTGACCTTGCATGTGCATGCATCTTTGGAGGTAGGTCAGCATCCAGGCAAAATTAGGTCACTTTGACCTATATTTTCCGCATGATTGACTTACATTCAAGTTAACGTCCGAGTTCAGATCTAAGTAACTGTACATGGTAGGATCATCTAACCTTGCATGTGCATGCATCTGTGGGGGTAGGTCAGCATACAGGCAAAATTAGGTCACTTTGACCTATATATTTTCTGCATGATTGACTTACATTCAAGTTTACGTCCGAGTTCAGATCTCAGTTACTGTACATGGTAGGATCATCTAACCTTGCATGTGCAAGCATCTTTGGTGGTAGGTCAGCATCCAGGCAAAATTAGGTCACTTTGACCTATATTTTTCGCATGATCGACTTACATTCAAATTTACGTCCGAGTTCAGATCTTCGTAACTGTACATAGTAGGATCATCTAATCTTTGGCGGTAGGTCAGCATCCAGGCAAAATTAGGTCACTTTGACCTATATTTTCCGCATGATCGACTTACATTCAAGTTTACGTCCGAGTTCAGATCTTCGTAAATGTACATGGTAGGATCATCTAACCTTGCATGTGCAAGCATCTTTGGGGTAGGTCAGCATCCAGGCAAAATTAGGTCACTTTGACCTATATTTTCGGCATGATCGACTTACATTCAAGTTAACGTCCGAGTTCAGATCTAAGTAACTGTACATGGTAGGATCATCTAACCTTGCATGTGCATGCATCTGTGGGGGTAGCTCAGCATCCAGGCAAAATTAGGTCACTTTGACCTATATTTTCGGCATGATTGACTTACATTCAAGTTTACATCCGAGTTCAGATCTTCGTAAATGTACATGGTAGGATCATCTAACCTTGCATGTGCAAGCATCTTTGGGGTAGGTCAGCATCCAGGCAAAATTAGGTCACTTTGACCTATATTTTCGGCATGATCGACTTACATTCAAGTTAACGTCCGAGTTCAGATCTAAGTAACTGTACATGGTAGGATCATCTAACCTTGCATGTGCATGCATCTTTGGCGGTAGGACAGCATCCAGGAAAATTAGGTCACTTTGACCTATATTTTCCGCATGATTGACTTACATTCAAGTTTATGTCCGAATTCAGGTCTCGGTTACTGGACATGGTAAAATTATCTAGCCTTTGTATACATGCTTTAGGGATGGTAAATGAGCATCCTGACCAAATTGGGTTTCTGTGTCCATGTGCCATAAGGAGGCGAACTTTGTAATCGTTGATTACCTATGTTTAGTTTCCTTCCTTAGTGCGACAGTGTTTTATCAGCAGACTAGGTTTCTCGAGCTAGCCGGCAATTTAGCGTCGAGCACTCCTTGACCCGTCTTTCTTAATTACGTTTTGTCATATTCTTTTCTTTTTTCAAAATGGTGGTGCTAGAGTTAGTAGACTACCTGTATCGGGTTTTATTCGGATGTTTAACATACTATTATAACGCAATAGAAAAAAAGGAGTTTTAGGTACCCATTAACCGGTTTACTCCTAAGACTGGCTTTTGCCAGTGCCGGTTCACAAATCCGGCGATCCCGAGTTCCTATCCTTATTTACATTTGTCTCCTGTCTTTCATTTGTGTTTTTCTAGTGTAGTTCGCTTGTAAATTGTGCAAGTGATTGTAGTTTTCGGCCATTGTAAGCGTTTTCTTTTATCTTGGTTGTAATTCTATGGTCATTGAGATGCACGACAGAGTAAATATATATGAAAGCAATACAAAGAAATTTATTAAAAAGGAAAGTAATAAAGACGTGGTGAGATTTACTACAGACGTAAGAGAAGGGAAAAGGAATACATACAATTTCACCATCTATATTCCTTGTGTATAAGAACAAATATATACTAATGACATATGTTTCAAAGTTAAGAACGTCGTCTAGGTGAACGGCCTAGGACGACACATTGAATAACGTATGTGTTACACAGTTTAACAAAATAAGAGTCTTTTTGTGAAAATTAAACGCTGGAGTACGACGAAGGAGAATTTGATATGAAGTCTCATCATATCATAAGATTGAAGATTACAATCGAAATCTATGACGTGACATCGGAAAAAAAAATCCAAAAAAAAACAAAAAAAAAAAACAAGTGATGACCCTAAAAGATGTCTCGCCTGTCCCTGCTGGACTCTAAATTGATGTGAAATCTAAGTGAACTAATAAAAAAGTGAACATGCTCACTAGACTGTGAAATTGAGGTCAAGGACAAAAGTCACCTGCCAGACTGACATGTACTACCCAAGACCAACCTACATACCAAATATTATCAACCTACCACTTCTAGTTATTGAGAAATGGACTTAAGCAGAAAAACTTAACGTGGCCA
>MJUU01024661.1:67221-88806 GCA_002080025.1 Modiolus philippinarum
TGGACTTAAGCAGAAAAACTTAACGTGGCCACTAGACCGTGAAATTGAGGTCAAGGTCACATGACAAATGTCAGACTGGCATATACCCAAATAAATCTTGCTATAGGACAAATATTGTGAGTCTAGAGGCTACAGTTGCTGAGAAATAGACTTGAATGTAAAAATTTAACAAAGTCACTGAACCATGAAATTGAGGTCAAAGAAACATGACAGGTGTCAGACTGGCGTGTACCCATATAGATCTCCCTACAAACAAAATATGACGGGTCTAGGTGTAACAGTTACTGAGAAAAGGACTTGAATGTGAAACCAAGTCGCAGATTTTCTAAGTTCACTGAACCATGCAATTGAGGTCAAGGCAACACGACAGGTGTCAGACTGCCGTGTACCCATATAGATCTCACTATAGACCAAATATGACAAGTCTAGGTATTATAGTTCCTGAGAAAAGGACTTGAATGTGAAACTATGTCGCAATGTTTATGTGCTTATTGAACCATGAAAACAAGGTCAAGGTCATCCAAAATATATGCTGCTGGAAAGGTCATCACTTGGTGGTGCTGTGGACCAAAGATGATGTTTGTATGTATTACCCTTGAAAAGTTATGAAGGTTTTAGAAAAAAGTTTACGCCGCCGCCGCCGCCGCCGCCGCCGCCGCCGGATTGCTATACCTATGTCTCGCTTTCAGCGACTTTCGTAGCAGGCGAGACAAAAATCAGCCCGCTCTGACGTTTACCATATACAGCTCACACATCTGTCAGTGCTAAAATATAAACTGAGTACAAAACATGATCTGCATTTGTAAACAGATATGAGAGGGAATCTCATAGTGATTTGTTGAACTTTTTTTTCAGTAAAACGTGCTCTCGACGAGACTTGCACTGATCTTGTACTAGGTTACTTTAATGGGGTATCACGTAGAATAACTATTGTACTTCTTAATTACTTGGAAAATATTGTGCTGTGTTGATTGATGGTCTTAATTGTCATTTTGTCTGTATTGTTGACCCTTAATTTAAAAGATTGTCATTTCAGTTCTTTAAAAAACATTTAAAAAAATTAATAAATCTTAGTATTATTTTTTTTACATGAAAAAAAAGTGAAAAGAGAATCTTTAACTTAATTCAAATATAAATTGATTTTATTGTATCTTGTTTCCCAATAAAACAAGGACAAACAAAATTGTTATACCCCCGCTCCGTAGGAGAAGGGGTATGCTGTTTTACTCGTGTCCGTCATTCCGTTCGTCACAACTTTTTTCTAGCTTTTTTCTGCAATGGATAATGATACAAACTTGAAATTTATCAGAAGCTTTATATAGTTATGCCATAATGAGGGATGCATTTTCAGACCTGTCGGGAAACTACTTTTTGTTTACTGACTTAGACAATTTTTCAACATTCCGTCCACCTGTCACAAGTTTCGTTACGCTTTTTTCTGCAATGGTAAAAGACACAATCTAGATATTTTGTCAAAAGCTTTGTATGGTCATGCCATATTGTGGGATGCATTTTCAGACCTTTCGGGATACTACTTCCTGTTTCCCGACTTATTCAATTTTTCAACATTCCGTCCGTCCGTCCATTTGTCTGTCTGTCCGTCACAACTTACGTCAAGCTTTTCTCTGCAATGGCAAATGATACAAAATTGAAATTGTGCCAGAAGCTTTGTATAGGCATGCCATATTGTGGGATGCATTTTCAGACCTGTCGCTATGACTTGTCAATTTCTATATTCATTACAACTATTGTCAAGTTTTTTCTCTGCAATGAGTAAAGATACCGACTTGAAATTTTGTCAGAAGCTTTGTGCAGTCCGGTCATATTGTGGGATGCATTTAAAGACTTGCGGGGACTGCATTTTGTTTACCAACTTGGTCAGGTAATTAGATGCTTGAAGTCGAGAACGGGGTATTACTAGTGAGCAGGGGCTTACAGATCCCTGGTTAATATATATTTTATTGTCTGTTAATAACTTATTGTATCCATTTTACATATTCAATGATAAAAAATAACAGTTGAATTGGAATTTACCTTGAATCATTAAGTTTAGTAAATTTTAGTACAAGCATAATAGTTTAAGTCACAAATAGTAACTCTGTGTTTGATAAGCCTGGTTTGTAATTATTGATTGTTACTTTTTTGTGCCAATCCCTCGTCCAAAACAGGAAACTTTGTTGAATTTTAGACTCTATGGAAAGGTCATTCAAAGATCCTCTCTTGGGAAGAAACTTGGTTAATTAGAGTCAAACTTAATCAAATAACTAAATACCGAAGTTACTGTAAATTTAATTTCTGCATATGCGCATTTCCACAACTTATGTCTCTTCGGTGCAGATAAAATCTAAACATTTGGAAGAACATAAATTCAAAGATGCTTAAAACTGATAGGGAACAAATAACCAATATGATCTAAATGTAAAGCCAAAATCAGCTAAGGACAAAGCTTTGCATGAGGGAAATACTCCTTAGTTTTTGCAAAAAAAGAAAAAAAATTGACAAAAATTTAGATATTGTAAGGTTTCAAATAGAATCGGCTTTCGTATAAGTACCGAAGTACTGATTACTGGGCTGGTGAATACCCTCGGGGACTAACAGTCTACCACCAGAGGCATCGACCCAGTGGTAACAAATAACTAAATACCGAAGTTACTGTAAATTTAATTTCTGCATATGCGCATTACGACAACTTATGTTTCTGAAAAAGTACCCTTGAAAACAGATGTCTTTCAAGTCTGCATCTTTTGAGTACATTCAAATATCTTCTAGTTAGAAATAAACTTTGCTACTAAAGTTTTCTGTAAATTAAGTCCTGTAGATCCATCTCTAATCCAAGATAGCAGGCAGTAGTAAACAGTTAAATGTTGGGCCATATAACATAAAGTTTCTGTAAATAGTTTGAAAATAAGACCCCTCATCAAACTTCTAAGTTTATTAGACTATATATATCAGCCAATGTCCATGTAAGCGATGAAGGCTGTTCAGAGCATCTTTATTCCTATTTCTGTTACAATTGTTTGTTTTGTTTTTGTTTTTTATTTCTATTTTTTAACACCTTATATCCCGCCAATATTGTGAATATCTATACATTTTATCACTTTTGTCTCACATTTTCCAAAATTAATTGAAAAATCATATATTTTTCGTATTTGTTACCATCTTTATTTATAATTTACCCTATGATTTACAATATATATTATCAGGACGTATAATCCAGGGGCCTCTGTCTGTGCACCTTCATTACTACGAAAACAACAAAATTTAATCACGTGATTTTGATTTTAAGAATGTTGGCACTCAGGGAATACATCAAACTAATGTGATTTTTATTTTTGGAATGTTGGCACCCGAGGAACACATCAAACTAATAACAAGGGGAAGGGGCTCAATAACTGTTCAAATGTAGTGACGTCAGCCTATCAAATAAAAAGGAGTTTTACCTTTCATGTTCTTTATTTAACTAATGCGTTGCAATGCTTTAATAAATCAAAATTCTTCTAATAAAGTATAATCAATTGAAGGATGTCCTCGCTCGGTTCAAGTAATGTTTAGAGAGTCAACAACTTCGGTTTTATTACACACTTTCTGTATACTGTCTTATGTTTCTTGCAGCCATTACAATACTGTGAAGATGCAATGTGTAATGACAAAATTGAGATCTTGTTCATTTAAATATCAGTTGTTTGAGTCTGGATTGTCGGACGATGGCAAGCGTATAGTCCAAACTATTTGCAAGTCAGGTGAGTAAAGGTGTGGGTATTATATCTTATAGCGAAATACATCTATAAATGCTAATAGCTGTATGAACAATTTAACACAATACGGAGATTTGATCGAAGAAAGTATAAATCTTATATGGAACACCAACGAATATGATTTCTTCCCAAGTTTCAAGGGTCTACGCTTCGAATTGAATGTCCCGTGTGATAAGGTGATGTGATCACAATTTTGGAGAAGAAAAAATGTAGAAATTTAACCCATATGGTTATTGAAGTACGAGCGGTAGGTGCTTCGTACATGTAAAGGTGGGAGTGTCTATTCGCCAATCGAAAATGAGAAAAACTTTTATTTGACTCCCTTGCAAAAACTTTGACACCCATAGAAGAAACAAATTTTTAAAGCAGCATTCTTGCTATATGATATGAAATTCGCCGATATAGATTAAAAATACCATTTCAAATTGTATAGAAATTGTGAAAATTAGTCAAACAATTTTATTTGCTACCATCAAATCTTTAACTGATGACGTTAAGTCTTGAAATATAATACAGTTATCTCTATTCTTCTATTATTGACAATGTTTACAGAATTAAAACTGAAACTAGAATACTGACAAAGTCAGAAAGGGCCCCGCCCCCTTGTGTGTCCCAAAAATCTGTTTGCGGAATTTCATGGAAATCGGATTTTCCTCAAAAAAAAACGAAAGGGAGCTTCCATTGGTCAAGAAAAACCTTGAGTATCAAAATCATTTAAATCCCTTAAGGCATTTTTAATTTAAAGTACGACATAGAGCTAATTCTAGAAATATGCACTTTTTCAAATAAAAACTAAGTTTTTCCCAAAAACCATTTTCAGATTTTCCTAAAAAACGAAAGGGGGCTTCCTTTTGGTCAAGTTCAACCTTAGTATCAAAATCATTAAAATCCCTGAAGGCAATCTTAAGTTATCGTACGACATAGAGATAATTCTCAAAATATGCACTTTTTCATATAAAACGATTTTTTTTCCCAAAAATCATTTTTTTGATTTTCCTCAAAAACAAAAGGGAGCTTCCTTTAGTCAAGCTCAACCTTGAGTAGCAAAATCATAAAAATCGGTGAAGGCATTCTTGAGTTATAGTACGGCATAGAGGAAATTCTCAAAATATGCACTTTTTCATATAAAAACAACTTTTTTTTTCCCAAAAATCATTTTCCGATTTTCCTCAAAAACGAAAGGGAGCTTCCTTTAGTCAAGTTCAGCCCTGAGTATCAAAATCATAAAAATCGGTGAAGGAATTCTTGAGTTATCATACGACATAGAGGTAATTCTCAAAATACACGTATGCACTTCTTCATATAAAACTGAATTTTTTTCCCAAAAATAATTTTTCCGATTTTCCTCAAAAACGAAAGGAAGCTTCCTTTAGTGAAGTTCAACTTTGAGTTACAAAAAAACATAAAAATCAGTGATGGCATTCTTGAGTTATTGTACGACATAGAAAACGCTGATGGACGGAAAGACGGACGAAAGGACGGACGGACAGACGGACGGACAGGCTGATTACTATAGAGCGCCGCCATTTCATGGCGGGGCCCTAATAAACTTTGGTCATGTACATTGGAAGTTTTAACATATAATAGAATAAAAAAACAGTCAATTTAGACTTATTTATAACTTTTATATTAATCAAAAATAAAGTATCTACTATAAGAAAAAGAAGGGAAACGGGGAATGTGTCAAAGAGACAACGACCCTAAGGGGAGCAATAACAACTCAAAGCCACCAAAAGATCTTCAATGAACGGTGAGGAAACCCCACATCCAACGGTAGGTCGGAGTTGGCCCCTAAATAAAAGAGTAATCAAGTTCAGCGAAATAAGCATCTTCCTAGACTCCGATAGACATAAAGTGAACTAACTAGAAAACAGACAAGACACACAAAGGCTTAATAAATTTCCTGACTTAGGACAGGCGCAAACCTGCTGCGGCGGGGTTAAACTAGTTTTATTGGGCCCAAACCTTCCCCCTATAGCCAATGTGATAAATAAAAAAACGATCGTAACAACAGTAAAATTCAGTTGGCAACAGGACTGAGTCAACTGTGAAAAATGAAACTGAAAGAACTAAATATACGGACATAAACATGAAATCACAAGAGACTACTAGCAGTTAACTGACATGCCAGCTCCAGACCCATTACCAACTGACAAATTAAGTTATGTACCCTCAGTATACAGCTTCCATCAAGATCCCTTCCTGTGAGGCGTTTAGCATAATGATTTCATGTATATACCGGAATACATAACCCCTGTCCATGCAATACTAATTTTAGAAATTTAGAATGTGTTTAGTTAAAATGCAAAGTATATATATACAAACAGAGGCGTCTGTGGCCAAGCCTCTGTGCCACAAAGGATACCCCGTTCCCCATTTCCCCCCAAAAAAAGAAAAGTCAAACTATCTCTCTTTCATGGTGTTGGACATTAAGTGTTTTCCTCCTGCAAATCTGCATAAAGCACCTTTCCTTTTCATAAAAATCTTTCAAATGGTTTAAGAGGAGTTGGGTGCGCTACAAAAAATGTGGACAGCGGCCGGAAAGATAGACAGAGAGACAGACAGGATGATCCCTATATACTAACATATAAAACAACGATTTGTCCCTTAACATTTAACACAAGGTTCAGCTACATCATGTTTTTGTATGTGATTATAGTTCATCAATATATAGAAAAGACACTTGTGAAACTGTTCAAAAGAAAAGTATTTCTCTACTTTTGTTCTAATTCCTCAACTCAAACGAACAAAAATTAATTAAAAATTAAATGCAACGCCCGAAAAAAGGATCAGCTCGCCTAGACAGTAAAACATTTCATTTATCATATTATATAATCATTGCGCATATGCAGAATTTAAATTCACAGTAGCTTCGGTATTTAGTTTTTGTTACCAGTGGGTCGATGCCTCTGCTGGTGGACTGTTAGTCCCCGAGGGTATTCACCAGCCCAGTAGTCAGTACTTCGGTGCTGTCCCGAAAGCCGATTCTATTTGGAATCTTACAATATCAAAATTTTTGTAAATTTTGTTGAAAACTAAAGAGTATCTCTCTCATGCAAAGCTGTGTCCTTAGCTGATTTTGGCTTTACATTTAGATCATATTGGTTATTTGTTCTCTATCAGTTTTTAAACATCTTTGAGTTTAGTCTTCCAAACGTTTAGATTTTATCTACACTGAAGAGACATAAGTTGTCGAAATGCGCATATGCAGAATTTAAATTCACAGTAACTTCGGTATTCAGTTATTCATTAACCCTCTTAATGCCAAGGCGACATATGTGTCGTCCGAGAGTTTGATGCCACGGCGACATATATGTCGTCCGGGGGTTTAATGCCAAGGCGACATATATGTCGTTTTTGTTATACAGTTTGCGTTTGTAAATAAAATCTATATTTTATAATAAAAAAGTGTCTATTTTTGTTCCAACGACTGTCTATTGTCACATTGCATTTCTTAGCAATGACGTCACTTTGTAATTACGTTTTCATGACGTCATGTAAAAGGGTCACAGATTTTTTTCGAACGATGTCGGTGAGAACAGNTTAATAAGTAATATAATGTCCATTTACAAGCGTCTTATTTTCAAATCCCTGCACAAAAATATAGCAAGAATACACAGCCTACAAGAGAAATATTATCCGTTAGCAATCATAACTATTTACTGTAAACCGGGAAATTTTCGCGCCATCTTTATTTCGCGGTAAATGAACACGATTTATTTCTTGCAGTTTTGAATCCGCGCTGCCAAATTGTTGACCAT
This sequence comes from Modiolus philippinarum, assembly GCA_002080025.1. Classification (NCBI taxonomy): domain Eukaryota; kingdom Metazoa; phylum Mollusca; class Bivalvia; order Mytilida; family Modiolidae; genus Modiolus; species Modiolus philippinarum. Next base: position 74,738 of record MJUU01024661.1, read on the forward strand.
TGACTTCAATAATAGACAAGTATATTCGCACCGTTTTGTTTTCGCGCTTCCATTCCAAACCCGAAAATCGCGAAATTAAAACTACCGCGAAAATTTCCCAGTATAGTAGTTTTAAGAATGCTTCATCCATTACTTATATCATGAAACAAATCAAATTATTGCAGGGTAAAGCAATACATAAATATTGTCTGAAAATAAACCTTAGATTTACACCTTTTCTAAGGCTCGTACAAGTGCATTTTATATTTTTAGACATTTTTTATAATTTGATGTGCCTAATGCGCGTCATTCCGATATAATATTTGATGATCTCACTTTGATTATTGTAGGCTGTTCCTCAATAAACAAGACACTGGAGAGTATAGAGTTATGTAACAAGCAGTTTTTGGTGACGCCTGAACATAAATTTACTGATTGTCGGTAGGTATGATGCTTTCTGAGACAAATTCAAAAAAGGCCGTCTAAGTGAAATTTGACTTACAAATATTTTTGTGCTAATAATTTCTATTAAATTTTATTACAACCGAAAAGTTGGTGAAAATATCGGTTTATCAGGTGATAAAAAAAAATGCTATAAAAAAGAAATATTCATAGGAATAAGAAAAATAAGCTGGATTCCAGCACCTTACGGTATTATTCTGAATAGTCTATCGAGACAATCGGATAATGTAATCGAATTCGGAAATTGCCCAGTTTACGCATTAAAAAGATCGGTTTTTAGGTTTATTAAATTTTCTACGAAAAATGTCCCCAAATATTACTAATACTACCAAAATATGACTGAAAGAACATGGGGCATTCTGTTATTGACAAATAACGCAGATTTGTTACAGATATCACAAACAAATCTAAAATGCTGTAACATACCTTAACTAAATATTTTATTAAGTAAATAAGTACGTGTATAATTATTGCAAAGCATTTAAACCACCAAAATATTGTGACATAGATTTTGACAGACATGTATAAATATAATCTGCTACCTTAATTTCTTAAGAACAATTGTAAGGTCTTTAAGTTGTGCGATAGCGTTTTCTTTATTTATTCAGAGGTTTTAACAGGGAACAAAGGAAGGTCACAATGAAAAACAAAAGTAGAAATGCTATTTTAAATTCTTACAAAAGGGTACAAAAAGTTGAAAAATAAATAATACTCTAGCAGACTTTGTTCATTTAAGAATCTTAAACAAAATCGGGAAAAGGAAACTAACTCTTAAATTTACATATTTTTTTTTGGTAATTAATTCTAATTTGCAAATAGAAAAAGTTAGGCCAAGAGAAAATAGACGACTCTGCTAGACATGCAATATTTTGGATGACGAACAACACTTTAGTTATATTGTGAGAAAAATTCTACTTTATGTTCAGATTTTTTTAAATAAAAATGTGTGAAAATTCTATAAATTTTAATATTTTTACTGAAAATGAAAAAAATTTGCTTTGCCCATCAACACCAAAACAAATAGACAAAATAAGGGTACACTTGCTTGATTAATTTTATTTGATCTTTAATAGTCAAAAATTTTTATATTAGATTTATGACAATAAAAAATTTCAATTTTTTCATTCTTTTCTCGAATGTGTACGTTTATTGATAGCTTTAGGTATTTGATAAGAACTTTTATCACATATTTATGCGTAATACACAGACTTTTGCATATGCAATAACTGTATTGTTTGTTTGTCCATCCATATCACTGCCCCGGGCAAATAACCAGTTATCATGCCCTGATGCACTCATTGTGATGACGTCACAGTAATGTGACGTTTATTATATACCTGAGCAGTATTTACGTTTGACAACATATTCAAACAGATATTCGAAAAAAAAAACACATGGAAATGCTGATTTATTTCATTATTTAAAGGCAATGTCAAACATGGAAGATGGAAAACAGACTCGCCAAGAAAAAGTTATCACAGACCAGCAAGCTCCACTCTTCAGTTTCTTTTTCTAATACATACAAAATATACCCTTAGAAAGTGGCCTTTGGAATGTTTTTTCTCTTTGTTGTTGAAAATTAAGATTGCGTGTTCAAAACGTGATAAATAGCCGGATTGTTTAATGTCATTTTCCATATCGTCCTTTAAATTATTTACTTCAGAAAATGTTATTGTTATATCGAGGTTGAAATATAGTATGCATTGTATTTAGAGATGCCAGAATAATTGTTTTTTTTATTATCATTTTTATATTGTACATTAGATATGTGATAAATAAATTATGACATGTCCTTTTCCGTGTCAACCTGCTACCATATCTCGACCCATATCGGCCCTCGGCTAGCGCCTAGAGGCCGATATGGCAGTCTCGGGCTGATACCAGGGCCGATATGGCAAAGGGCATGTTATATTCTATATATATTTGACTATAACCCAATTCTTAAGGTTACTCCTTTATAAATATTATTTGCATTGAATGTGTTTTTGTATCTTCATTACAATTTGCACTATAAGCGAAAAATCCTGACATGTAGATTTAAGTTTTTGATCCACATGCCCATCATGCAGAGGTTATCTTAGCAAGATACACGTTTCCTTTTTTGTATTTTATTAGTGTTCTGTAAGGGTTTCAGTGTTTTTCCATTGACAACGGCTAAGGGGTAAGGTTAACGTGATCAATGATCTTTAACCTTAGCATTTGTAGATGCAATAAAATCGTCTAAGCCCCAGAGGTCTCTATGATTTACCGTTAAAACAGTCAAAAATTTTACACATCGTTCACAGAGTTTCGGTTAAAATTTAAGGAAGATCCATCCTTTCCTGTCATCTATCTTTTTACTCGATAACAATTTGTTAGCGGCAGGGAAGTTTACTCTGTTACAGAAAATGGTTTTTGGGCGTTCCTAATTTCTTATTTCTTATCTTTAAATGTTAAACATCATTTATGTCCCAAAGTATCGAACAAATATCTGCAGCAATTTTTAACGACAAGATGGCATCAACTATTGATCAGAAGTAATTCAGAAAGGTATGTGATGGAAAAAAACTTAATGAATATTGCATTCTTGGTGTTATTGAATCTACACTGGATTGCATCAGGATAAATATCATACATTGAGGAATATATTTATAGTTAGGAGTTGAAAATAAAGTTTCAATTACTCTAATAAGAATGTGATAATATTCCCTGTACATCAATATCTAGCATTACTCTTCAACAGAATAAAAACGGTTAGTAGAGTTAGGGAGAACCGAACTGTCAGTCTGAAGAATAATAATCAAGAGACAGTGGCATCATCGAAAACACAAAGACATCAAACAAGTACGGCAAAGAAAGGGAAAAAAGAACCACACACACAAATGAACAACACGGGCCCAAATTAAAAGCACGGGCGAGATTAGGTGCACCGGTAGGGTAAGCATATCCTGCTTCTTGTAAGATTCCCGCTGTATTAAACATGTCAAATCCGGATTTCAACAATCTTGAGCATTTAGGGGGAAATCTGTTGTCATCTGGGAAACAGATATCTCATAGAAATCCACAAGATCGTGATTTTGACGGTAAAACTTCTACAGCGATGACTTCAAGTTATTGTTTACCTATCCATGTTAAAATAGACTATTTGTGAGCAACCGGGTTCTATCAAGGAAGTCACTGTATTGACCACAGGCCCTTGAATAGCGAATAAGTTGGGAGATGTAAACGCCATATACTGGCGATGTTGGAATGTTGCTACAAAAAAAGAAGAGTTGACTGTTGGAAAAATGAAGCCAACGCGTTTGTCATACAGCTTAGTTTTAAAATTTTTAGAAGAGTTCTCACATACTAGTAATTTTCTAAGCACTTGGATAATAATATACACAATATCGATTGGATGCTGGGAATGTCCTGAACGAGTCGTAGAAATAATATTCTATCAATATCTATTTTCAGTATATATCAAAAATATATGTATTGCCTAAAACATCAGCCTTCATGTCCAGAGTTTCGAACGATTGCACAGTATTTACTTCCTAGTTTACCAATAGCACAGGAGAACTGCGAGCATACATCTACAACGTCCTCCACTACACACAGGCATTTAACATCTGATTTTGGTATGTCATATTTTTAGTCATCCACACAACTCTAAAAGCAAAAGAAAAGTACGTCAAATGGAGGACAAATAAACGTGGTTTGAACTGCAGTTCGTGTTTTTTCTTTATAACTTGCTATGATTGCATGACAGTTATCGATAAGAAAATCACGTAAGCACCACTAGAACAGGAACAGGTAAGATAAGAAATGCTTTTGTTGAAAAAATATACCAGTATCTGGATATACATGTACCATAGTGGATTTCAAGTCTTTTAGCAAATAAATGCAGACACTAAAAGTAATTATTTCTTCCATAAAAATAACATACATATTCCTTCACTTTGATTATCTTATAAAAATACAATAAATGCCAAAGTTGCATGATAAACGGTAAATTTATAAGTTGCGAGACGTGTTACCTTACGATTTTTTCCAATAGGGCAAACGTTAATATCTTTTCATGGTCAGAAATAACCTTTTTTCCTGGATTTGTACATCATTTAAAATCTAAATTTACAGTAACTTCGGTGTTTTGTTATTTATCTACACCAAGACCTTTTTTATGTTTTCTGTATTGATCTATTTCTTATTCGCCCAATTTTGCGTTGCTTTATTAGCAAACGAGCCTTCTTCCTATTGTTGCGGTTCTCTTAGTTTAATTATTTTATATGTTTTTTTATCACTATTTTTATCACTTGTTTTTTTATCACTATTTCAAGCTGTCAGTCTGAATTGTTAGTTTTTGTTTTCTCTCTGTCTATAGCTCATTAAGCTAACTACAGACAATTTTTGTATATCTCTTACCCTTACCAATTTGCGTATTGTTTTCTATCGATTCTTTTCCTTTTCTGTTGTGTTCTGTGGCCCAACCTTATTCTTAGCCTATTTTTTGTTATTTTTTTTTATCCCGATGACATTTTTCTTCCCTTTACATTGTCGTTACATCTACTTTTGATACTAATTTAGATCTTATCGGTTATTTGTTCTCTATAAGTCTTCACATATATTTCGGAATAGGGATTTCCATTTTTTTATCTACAAAGAAGAGACATAAATTGTTGAAATACACATATGCAGAATCCAAATTAACAGCAATTTCGGTATCATGTTATTCTTCATTGTTCCCCTTTCGCCTTTTTCTCTTTTCATAATTCCAAACTTCGTTTTTACAAAATTCCTTGTTTCTGTTCCCATTTGTTTTACTTGTTTCGTGAATGATTGTTGTGTCACATTGCGGCTGTTTCTCTATCTTTTTTGGAAATTTTCTACTGATAAGGCAATGAAATTGAATACCACAGTTATTTTAGTACGAATGTTTACGATAGTGCTTCGACTGTCAATCCAGTAAATAACATGACTATGGCACAGTTATATTAACGCATTTTGATAAAAAACGATACCAGGAAAAACATGGCAATACCCACTTCAGTGTGTGACAGTAAAAAACATTACCATTGCAGTATTACACCAACGCACGTTTGGAAAAGATGTGAATCTTAAAGATCATGGTTTATCCTACATCAGTGTTTGGCAATACAGAGAGGTTTCTTAACCTCCACCTTGCCTGCAAAAATCAATAACAATCTATTGTTTACGTCGTGTAAAACCAATATCGAATCCAGTCAACAGACGCTATTTCAACGGGAATACAAACAACGAGAATTGAACTGAACCTTAGTCACGGAAAGGATATCAGATAAAAAAAATGCTATGATGCATGGCACTTTGACACGGAAGAGTACGATCACCAACACTTTTACAAAATATATACATTCTACAAAAAAGAAACGTGTGGAGATACTCCATGTGATGTAAAACTGTTTTAAGTCAAAAAGTCAAATGAAAATTTATGAAAGACTATCATGAAAAAGAGGGATTTTGAAATTTGGGCATAGATTCAACATTCAACAAAGACAGTATTTTTCTACAATTGAAAACTAATTATTTCCTGCAAAATCAGTGTAACAGGTGACGTCAGTGAATACATGCATTATCGATACAAAGAAGAATAAGAATTTGTTACGGACGGACCAGCTTTGTCATTGCTGCTTACACTTCCGCTCAAGCAAGACTTCAGCTGTAATGATGTTTTGGCTTTATTTGACAGTGTTTCCATAATGTAAGCAAAATACAAATCAGAATTAGGGATTTGTAGATTATGTAGCTGGAAACCATGTGTCCGAGAGTTTGTGGCAGGAGTACCTAAAATTATGCCTGCAAATTAGTCAAGTGTGACAATAATGCGATCGAAACTGTATGAAGCTAAGGGTGCCTTTGTTTTTCCGATGTTGCCATTGTCCTTGGATTGTTCATTTTAGACTGACGGTTTGGTTCTCAACTACTGTACTCTACAAAAGCGCCTTGATGATCTACTTGGACACGACTATTGACATGTGGGAAAACAACAAGAAAGATGCAAAAATTGCGAGTGACCATTTCAGGAATTTGGAAAATAACATGGATCTCTTTTTTAAGATTAATTGATTGAATATTGTTTAACGTCTACTTTGCAATATTTCAGCTATATCAGGACGAGAATAAGCTTGTCAATATATAACCACCTTAGGTATTGAAAGGGTTATGGGACAGAAAATACTGACTGCCAGTAAGTAAGGGTGAAATAGAAAGGGGAGGTGAATTAAGCCTTGCAGCCGATCATCTACGGACCACTTATAAAAGAGTCGGCTGCAAGGGTTCTTTACCTTGCAGGAACTGCAGCATTTCTTCCAACACTTGGACCTGAGTTTAAATCCCATCCAAAAGATTGGTTGTGTATTTATTTTCCCAGCACATAACCACGGACATCAAGTTTTCGAGGGGCTGTATCCCACAGCCTGGAATACTGGGTACTATTAGTTCACCTAGCCATAGGCCATGTTAGCTTTTACCATCACTCGGCGTCCGTCGTCCGTCCGATAATTTTTATTCAAAGATCTTCTCCTCTGAAACTACTCGGCCAATATTAATCAAACCTGGCCTTAATTATCACCAGGGTTTGCACTTTCAAGATTGTGATTTTTATGTCCATAGACCAAACAAAATGGCCGCTGTTACTGAAAATAGACCATAGGGGTGAATTGCCGTTTTTTTTGCAAATTACTCGAAAACCATTACAGATATGAAAAATCTGATATGGGGTTAAAAATAACCAGCATGATGAGATCTACCCGCCTTGCAATTTTGGAGAATATCCGATAATCCGTCTTGGAGTTATTGCCCCTTTTCCGTAAAATTTTCGGGTTTTTTTCGTTACTATTAGTTTTGTATATTGAAAATGGTAGAGGATAGAAGTGAAGTTTGAATTACAAAAAAGTCAGCATAGTAATATGTACGTGTCCTGCAATTTTGAAGAAAATCTGACAACCCACATAGGAGTTATTGCCCTTTTTTTTCTTTGAATTTTCACGATTTTTATACGTTTTTACTTTTTTTCAAAAACTGTTGAGGATAGAGGTTAAGTTTGAATTTGCAAAGTGTTCAGCTTATCAAGGACTACAATTTATATACGTATCCAGCAGTTCGCATCTCATCCAAGATGGCCGCCAGCTGGGAACATGGTGTAACGTAGGGACCGTATGGGAAATGCATTCAAAGAATTTTACCTCTGAAACTACTGAGCCCATTGGAACCAAACTTGGCGACAATAATCTATTGTTGATACTCTTCAAAGTTTGTGATTTTTATATTCGTATCTCATTCAAGTTTGAGATTTTTAGGTTCGTACCTCATCAAAGATGGCCTCATCTAAGATGGCCGCCAGCGGGGAACACAGTTTAACGTAGGGACCCCACAGGAAATGCATTCAAACATCTTCTCTGAAACTATTTAGCCAATGGGGACCAAACTTGGTAACAATAGTCCTTTGGTGGTTTCCTTCAAAGCTTGTGACTTATGTTTGTACCTCATCCAAGATGGCAACAATGTTTGAATATCCTCTCATAACTGTAACATTTCGTGAACTGATGTATAGTATGGATAAGAATGGATAGGCTCTTGGTGGTAATGAATAAAACCAGTCACCAGGTGAGCCTTTAGTTTCTATATCCCGGGGCTCTTATTTAGAAACAGAGGAACTACCTTCCAAAAAAATGGTAAGCAAACAAAAAACAAATAAATAAAAATAAACAAAGCAAAAAGAAAAACAACAACTACAGGTTGTCCAAGGAGCCAGTTATGGCTCACTTTGCTCACTTTGACAGGTTTAAGCAAATTAAAAAAAATATTTATTTAATACGTATTGCTGAAACCCAAAATATAATGAAGCAGATTGTTATGTTCTAAATACTTCTGATTTTAGGTTTAATTTCATTGACAACCAAAGCTTCAACTGTCGATTACAACCAATTTCAGGAAACCTTTGAAATATATTAGGCAAGGGTTACTTTTATAATCTAGGTAAACATATCTCTGAAATCAAAACTTTCATAAATTATTTGCAATTAGGTTGGATATATTCTTGAAATCAAAGAATGAAAAGAATGAAATGTAGCAGAATACATTTTCTGGTTTTGTTCTCATGGCAATCCGTTTTGGACCAACTTTCAAAAAATTTGGGCATGAATTTTCCTTATAATCTAGAGTAATACATATTGCTGAAAGCAAAACATGTTTGAAATACTAATACTCGTTAAAATTATACCTATGGTCTATTTTTGAAACAAAATGAATGTTGTTAGTTGCAACACTCTAAAGATCTGTAGAAAATATCATTGAAAGTTACAGGAGATTGCTGAACGCTGTGGATTTTAAATGTTTGCAATTAAGACTTTCCATCTTTGTCAAGAATTCAGATAAAAAAGCCAAATCAAAATGCAACATTGTGATAACCCAAAAATATTCGCCCTCTGTCAAGCAGCTATTTGATATAGAATGCTGCACTAATTGCATTAAAATTGCAATCCATTTAGACAAATAGGCTTCAAAGAGCAATAATTTCAAAAGTGCCAGGTAATAGAAAAAAAGAAGGGAAACGGGGAATGTGTCAAAGAGACAATGGCCCAAAGGAGAGTAATAACAACGCAAAGCCGCCATAAGATCTGTTGATTTTGTTATGCTGATAATTTTTACCTCTTTGTCAGATTTTTTAAATCTGTATCGCTTTTCGAGTATTTTGTCCAAAAATGCAGTTTACTACCCTTGTCTTCTGTTTTTGTTGCGATAGCCATGTTGTTTTGTCTTCGGATATGATTTTGAAACAAGACACCATGAAAATGTCTCGAGAAAAGTAGTTTTGTCAAAACTTCGGATATGTTTTTGAAACAAGACACCATGAAAATGTCTCGGGAAAAGTAGTTTTGTCAAAACTGGATACTTGGTTTAAGAGAAGACCATTTTTTTTTAAAAGCGACGGAAAGACAAAGTATGGGCGCCCAGTGATGACAATAGCTATCATTGGCCGGGTGAACCAAAAGGATTGGCGCAAAACCGGAGGGCAGGACAAACAAATGAGACAAGAAACAAAAGTCGTTTCAACGATGCTTTGAATTATGAAAAGCAATTGAAACACATGCCTTAACGTGAGGAAACAAAGAAGAGAATAATCTCATACGTATGTGCAACAACATACAACAATGGAAGATAAATAAGAAACATAAACCAAAAGGTTAGTCTTAGAATTTTGGTTGGGGTTGACATAAAGGAACACAAATATAGAGGAGAAGATTCAACAGAAAGCAACATAAGGGAAGTGTTAGGGTAAGAAACATTCAAAAGTAGAGGGAGTAGGCAGTAAAATTTTAATGATTTTTGAAAGAGAACAAAACAACAGGTTGCAGGTTTAAATGATAGCTTGAAATAAAGATAAAGGACAGTAACAAACAGAGAAAGAATAGACGATGATAGAGAAAGTCAAGAGGAGGGCGAAGACCTTTGGTTAATGTAAGAACTCAAAAGGAGACATATATGCATAAGATCACATAAAAGAGATCTTGGTGAAAAAAAATAACATTTTATTGCTAAAAATACGCAAAGGCAACTGGCACAAGATATATGAACATAAGGCCTTTGAGTGAAATTATCCGAAGCTCTAACCTTTACGCTATGTGAGAAAAGTCCTTATTTGACAAGTTTCAGTACTTTTGTCAAAAGTTTAACCATTTGGGAGAAACAGAATGCTATTTTATACCATTTATTTGTCATGGGTATTTTTCCTCAAAGATGTTAAGAGTGCATTTTAATAACATTTTTCGTAAATCTTCTGGAATATGAGCATTAAAATTTGTATGGCACACAATGGTCTTTTGACTTTTGACGTACTTACAATGTAATTTATTTTTCAATTTACATAACATCTACAAACAGCGATGAACTTCGATGACTTTTATTTTCCTAGGATAAGCATATAAAAAGGGGCCTTTACATGCATTGAAAAAATAAAAGTCATCCAATGTTTCCGCTGTATTTAGATGTCATATATTGCATTTCCTACGCGACAAGGTTGGTCTTTTCTTCTACTGTTTTATAATTTATATTTGTGTATTTATTTAACTATCACATTCTCTTATTGAATTTTACTTTTGTTAATTTTAGGGTATCAATTGTAGATGAACATTCAACATTTTCTGAAAAAAAATATAAAATCGAACTCAAAAATGTAAAACAGAAAAAGAAATAAAATATTAAATGGAAAGTACAGAACAAATAATGAAAACAAAAAAATAAACAGAACAAATCAAAACAAATACAAAATTGATATCACGGCACCCTGCGTTTTCCACTGAACACTTTTGTGCATGACAATTCCATACAAAAATAAAATCTGGAACTTTACTGCAACTACATTTAAAAATTTTTAATTTTCATGAATATCCACATGACAATAGTTGCTGATGTATACTTGTTTTGTCACGGTGTCGAAATTCGATAATGAAAATTACAAATATATTGTAATATTGTTTAAGCTCACCTGGCTACAACAAGGGCGAGCTTTTTCCATTTACTTTGACGTCCGTCGTCCGCCCATCCGTCAAAAAGTTTATTTCGTTTGATACCACTGAACGAATCTGAACCAAACGTGGTCGCAATAGTCCTTGGGTGGTCCCCCCCCCTTTAAAGCATGACCGGCAAGTCTACACACTATCCAAAACAGTTAAAACATTCAAAATTTTATTTTCCGCATGTCTATAAAATTCACTTTCCTTTAAAGTCCCTTATGTACCCTTAATTGGCACTCTTTGGGAAAATTTTGTTGATTGCACATAGAGATATATGGCACCAACAACCTACTCTAGGTCTAATGGTTCGGACAATTTCATTGTGGCCAAAAAAAAACAAAAAACAAAAAAGAACAAAAAACAAAACAAAACAAAAAGCACCCCCAATAAAAAACGGAATAAAACCAATAAGAAACTAAAAAATAAATCTCCAAATTTCGTTTAGGAAACTTAATATGAAACGCCAAAAACAAAAAAAAAATAATAAAAAATAAAAAATAAAAAAAAAACAAAAAACAACCAAAACAAAACAAAAAACAAAAAAATAAAAAATAAAAAAAGATAATAAAATAAAATAAAAAGAGAAAACCGAAAAGTCTCCAAGGTTTGTTAATACGCCACGCAAATATGTCTTCAAGACTCTATTTTGATGACTTCGTAAATAAACACATATCAAACTTCCCATGGAAGCCGTAATAAAAAAAAGGAACAAAAAGAATGTTTCTGCAAAGTTCGTTAAGGAGCATTAATGAGAAACGCAGTAAAACACTAAATTCCCACCATCTTTGTGATGGATACAAATAACTTTAATGAAATGAATTATTATTGCAATAAATAACAGTAGAGAATGGAAAAGACATTATATATTTTACGAAAGGATTTGGAGTAAATGAACATGAGACAATAACACATATGTTAACTCCAACTACAATGATTTTAATGAGCTGTATGTCTATATGAGCTTTATGTCTATATGAGCTGACCATTTCGGAAATTAGTTCTTCATCAGCAGCACTAGAACCCAAACAAAGGAAATCCATAATTTCAAAAAATGTTTAAAATGCAAAAAACCAAACGAAATAGGAATAATTAGGAATATCAAATATAGCTAAGGATAAAACTGCGATGGAGTTAGTTAATCCTAAGGTTTTAGAATTTACATAAATTTAGATAATAGTAATTAAACAAAGTGTACACATGAAATATTATCTCATGTACAAGTACACCATATCTATGAAAAATGAAGAGCATACATCTCAACCACGGGGAATTGTTTTACCATCTCCACACTGCGATAAAAGACAAACTCCTGTATTAAATATTTTACGAAAGAATATGGATAAATGAAAATGAGGCCATAACACATATGTTAACTCCAACTGCAATAATTTTAATGAGCTGTATGTCTATATGAGCTTTGTCTATATGAGCTGACCAACAGATACGACCCGGGAACGAAGCATTGTGTGTCATCTGTCTCAAACACCCTTGGTTGATTGAACTTTATAACTTTAAAAATCTAACCTCGTACTGTTGTTATAATGACAATATACACACCCTATTACCGGCAATCCCATCTACAGTGGCTATCCCGCCTGCAGATTTGTAAACAACTTGAGGACAGAAGAAGGTGATGCTTTCACTTACAAATAAATCATATTAATATTCAATAATATATTTGTCTTTTATGCTTTACATGTCTATGTATATTCATGACAAATACTAATTAACGATCTTTTGAAACTTCGGAGATTTTGAGGAAGAAATTTGCAATTTTCAATTTTATTGCTGAAAATCTGCATTAAAACACTTTTCATTTAAAAACGCCTTTATAAAACTTAAGAATTTCGACGCTTATGTAATGCACAATATTTGATTTATTGTATATGAAATCTAGCTTTTCATTTAGTACTGCATAACGGCGGAATCCTCATTTTATTTCCAGCTCTTGGCAATCCCGAACAACAGGTTTTAAAATTATTGACTATCACTGAAAACAGATAGTGAAGATCCCAAACGATGAACTAAGCTTAAAAGAAACAAACAAAATTATTTGTATTTAAAGAGGGTAGCGTAGTAAACATATTGTTTCAACTAGATATATCTTTTTTTTCATAAATTAGTGGCCTTTATATGTAACCGGAGCTTTCATCGAGTTCTGGGCAAAATAAAGCAACACTGACCACATAAATTCCATGAACAAGAGGCTCTCAAGAGCCTGTATTGCTCACCTAGAGCATAAATTCCAAGAACAAGCGACTCTCAAGAGCCCGTATCGCTCACCTGGAGCATGACCAATGAAATTAGTAAAAAAAAACGTTTTTGTTAAAGGGTCTTAATTTCAAACTATGTAAAGAAACATTTGATTCAAATTGTCCAACATTTAACCATTTTTCCCTGCTACCTGCTTTCTTGATCAGCACTTCATAAATAATTCATGCCATATTTGTTATAAATGCATTCAGAAGTTCTATAGAAGAAGATCTTTGTATGTATTTGTCACATGGTCCAATTTAGAAAATTCCCTGCTGGCAACCATGTTTGGTGACAATTCGACAACAGATTAAAAACATTTGGTCATGGACCTGAACAACATATTTTTTTCAAGGGACAATCTAACACTTTTGTGGCAAAGTTTGGTTCTAATTGTCTCACTTTTAGAGGATAAGATCTTTGAATGTCTTTTCCAAAAGGGTCCAATTATGCTCCCCGCTAGCGGCCATCTTGGATATAGCGGTGGCCTGAAAAACACACATTTTGTTTTGCAGATGACAACCTTAAGACTATCGTTGTCAAGTTTGGTACCAGTTGTCTCAGTAGCTTCGGAGAGGAAGATCTATGAAAGTGTTTCCCTAAGATCCAACGTTAAAATTATTTTCCCTGCTGTGGTAGTCTTTCATATAGCACAGATACGAAAAACAACGTTTTTATTTTTTGCAGAGGAACACCTAAAGACTATTTTGGCCAAGTTTGATTCCAATCAGCTCAGCAGATTCAGATGAGAAAATCTTTGAATATCTTTTCCCATAGGGTCCAATGTTTATACAGTGTTCCCCACTGGCAGCCACCTTGGATACAGCGCTGACCTGAAAAACAACTTTTTTGCAGGGGGACCAC
>MJUU01024661.1:100622-119986 GCA_002080025.1 Modiolus philippinarum
AAAAAAAAAAAAAAAAAAAAAAAAAAAAACACCATGTGATATTTAAAAAAAGAAATGATTATATTATATGATGAAACAGGATATGAAGTTTTCATCTTGAATCAAAGCAATACTAGCACTGTTAGATGAAAATATAATGAGTTGAAGACACAAATTCTTACATGATGAATAAGAAAGGAAATCATTTCAGACCACATTAATCATTGGTGAAAAATTTACAACAAAACATTTTATTATTATTATTCCTCAATGGATTTTACAAACTTTGTCCAAACATTATCACAGAGATGGGTAGTAATAATGACACAACTTTCTGACGCAATCCTTGTGAATTTTGACCAGTGAATCAAAGCACTAATCACACCGATAGACGAAAACATAATGATTTAAGAAATTAATTCTTACATGAGGAATAAAAAAAAATTCAGAACAACTTATTACAATCATTGGTGGTACATATACAACACAGCATTTTTTCAAAGAGCAATTGAGTATGGAAACTAGTTTGGGCGACTTGTGTTTGCATGCAAACATATCATCACTCGTTATTATTATCATTATTATTCCGCCTCAAAAATCATCTTGTCCAACCAAATTCTCAGAGATCACTTGCCCAATCATAATCAAACTTCACAGGTAGATAGACCACTACCCAAAGATGTGCACTTGGGTGTTGAAATTTTCCAAATGACCACCATCATTGGTCACTTTGAACTTTGACCCCAAATCTTATTATTGGATGAACTCGGAAACTGTAACAGATAGCTAATACAATGTAATGACAAAAATTTTAGTTAGGTCATGACCGACATTTGTTCCATTTAGACCGAAATTCTATGGTCAACCGTTCAGGAGTTATGCCCCCTGAAAATTTCATCACATCTTTCAAGTAGGTTTTCTCGAAAACGGTAAGAGATAGAAACCTGGAACCTTTTCCATTCAACTTAGGTGATATGTGTTACATTTAAAAAATGCCAAGGTCAAAGGTCATTGGTCATTTTGAACTTTGACCCTAGATCTTGTCATTGGATTAACTCATGAACTATAATAGATAGCTGAAAACATGTAAAGGCAAAAATGTGTATCTTGTTAAGATCTACATTTGTTACATTGGGTCTTAAATTATTGGACCAATCGTTTTGGGGCTATGGACCAAGAACCGATTTTTGGTGTCTGATTTCGGGTTTTTTGCCTATAGCTCAAATACCATTGAAGATACAAAGAGACATTCAATACAAAAAATTTAAAGGAAGATGTGACCTTCAAAATGAAGTCAAGGTCAAACTTCAAGTTCCTAGCCAAAAACTTTATTTCACTTAAAAGTATCAGTAAACGGACATATTAAGCTTAAATTGTTGAGCAATGATGATAATATTATGACGCAACTTCCAGGAAAGACCCTTCAATTGTATTTCGAACAATTGACGAACTAGTTATCTCAAAAATGGCTGGTCAAAATTCAAAGAAACTTGTGTGTATTCCAATGTAATTTAACATTTTGATATAATTACACACCATAAAGGAAATGCCTTACTTCATAATATATAAATAGAAATGATTTTTCTGATGCAATCACAAAGTGTGTACAAATAACTAAATACCGAAGTTACTGTAAATTTATTTTCTGCATATGCGCATTTCGACAACTTATGTCTCTTCAGTGCAGATAAAATCTAAACGTTTGGAAGATCATAAAATTAAATATATTAAAAAACTGATAAAGAACAAATACCAAATATGATCCAAATGTTACGCCAAAATCAGCTAAGGACAGAGCTTTGCGTGAGGGAGATACTCCTTGGTTTTCAATGAAATTTACAAAAATTTAGATATTGCAAGGTTCGAAATAAAATCGGCTTTCGGGTCAGCACCGAAGTACTGACTACTGGGCTGGTGAATACCCTCGGGGACTAACAAGTTAATCAAAAATACTGATATCACTGATAGACAGAATTTCGATGAGTTTTAAGTCCCTTATTCTTAAATCGAGGACTCATTGTTTTTTCAAAGAACATTAAAGAATAATTTCTGGTTGGGCGACTTCTGTGTTTGCTTGCAAACACATTATCACTTGTTATTATTATTATTATTCCGCCTCAAAAAATAATTTGTCCAACCAAATTCTCATAGACCACTTGTCCAATCATAATGAAACTTCACAGGAAGATAGATCACCACCCAAAGATGTGCACTTGGGTGTTGAAATTTTCAAAATGACCACCACCATTGGTCACTTTGAACTTTGACCCCAAATCTTATTATCGGATTATCTCGGAAACTGTAACAGATAGCTAATACAATATAATGACAAAAATGTTAGTTAGGTCATGCCCGACATTTGTTACACCGTTCAGGAGTCATGACCCTTGAAAATTTAATCATATCTTTTAAGTAGGGTTTTCTCGAAAAGGGTAAGAGATAGAAACCTGAAACCTTTTCAATTCATCTTAGGTGATATGTGTTACATTTAAAAATGCCAAGGTCAAAGGTCATTGGTCACTTTGAACTTTGACCCTTGATGTTGTCATTGGATTAACTCATAAACTATAATAGAACGCTGATAATATGTAACGGCAAAAATGTGTGTCTTGTTAAGATCTACATTTGTTACATTGGGTCTAAAATTATTGGACCAACCGTTTTGGGCCTATGGACCAAAACCCGATTTTTGATGTCTGATTTCGGTTTTTTTACTTATAGCTCAAATACCATTGAAGATACAAAGAAACATTCAATACAAAAAATGTAAAGGAAGATGTGACCTTCAAAAGTAGGTCAAGGTCAAAGTTCAAGGTCATGGCCAACAATTTTATTTTACATAAAAGTATCAATAAATGTACATATTAAGCCTAAATTGTTGATCAATGATGAGAATATTATGACGCAACTTCCGGGAAAGACCTAGAAATTGTTTTTGAACAACTGACGTAATGGTTTTCTCAAAAATGGGTGGTCAAAATTCAATGAAACTGATATGTATTTCAATGTAATTCAAAATTTTGATATAATTACACACAATAGATGAAATGCCTTACTTCATAATATATAAATAGAAATGATTTTTCTGATGCAACCACAAAGTGCGTACAGGTTAATAAAAATACTGATATCACTGATAGACAGAATCATGATGAGTTTTAAATCCTTAATTCTTAAATCGAGGATGCATTGTTCTTTCAAAGAACATTTAAGAATTAATTCTGGTTGGGCGACTTCTGTGTTTGCTTGCAAATACATTATCACTTGTTAAGTCGCCCAAACAAAGTTTGGCGACTTCTTGTGTTTGCACCCTTTCTTCTTATTATTATTTTTCCGCCTCAAAAATCAACTTGTCCAACCAAATTCTCAGAGATCACTTGCCTAATCATGACCAAACTTCCCAGGTAGATAGATCACCACCCAAAGATGTGCACTTGGGTGTTGAAATTTTCCAAATGACCGCCATCATTGGTCACTTTGAACTTTGACCTCAAATCTTATTATTGGATTAACTCGGAAACTTTAACAGATAGCTAATACATAGTAATGACAAAAATGTTAGTTAGGTCATGACCGACATTTGTTACATTAGACCGAAACTCTATGGTCAACCGTTCAGGAGTTATGCCCCTTAAAAATTTCATCATATCTTTTAAGTATGTTTTTCTCGAAAACGGTAAGAGATAGAAACCTGAAACCTTTTCCATTCATCTTAGGTGATATGTGTTACATTTAAAAATGCCAAGGTCAAAGGTCATTGGTCACTTTGAACTTTGACCCCTAATGTTGTCATTGGATTAACTCATAAACTATAATAGATAGCTGATATCATTTAAGGTAGATGGGTAGTCCAAAAATTTTTTCCATAGATTTTCTTTATTTTCTCAGGAAAGTTTCGTTTTTATATTAGTATTGAAATTAAAAAATAAAAAAGGGGGATCACCGTGCTTCTTTTTAAAATAACTGATATCAAAATAATCAAATATTTCTAATGAATATATAGGGTAAAACAGGTATTTGGTTATTTTCTTTAAAACTATTCTGTAGATTTCTTTCTATTTTACTCATATGTTAGCCCCTTGAACATACTTTCAAAAAATATAAAGAAAAATGGGGGTCACCGACTTTGTTTTCCAAATAATTTGAAAAATGTGGATTTTCATAGTGATATCTATGTAAAATATTTTCAACAGATTATCTCCCTTTTTCAAATATCTTCTTCCAAACTATTTAATTATCAGATTACCAAACATCATCCAATTAGATAAATACATGTAAAATTAAGTCAATGTAGATTCTTTGCTTTTTGTG
Organism: Modiolus philippinarum; assembly: GCA_002080025.1. NCBI lineage: Eukaryota > Metazoa > Mollusca > Bivalvia > Mytilida > Modiolidae > Modiolus > Modiolus philippinarum. Next base: position 104,913 of record MJUU01024661.1, read on the forward strand.
TCACTGATATAATATTTATTGATGCAGTATAAATAAAATTATTTGCATATCTAAAAAGCAGATAATACCACAACAGTATAACAAATTCAAAATGGCGGAAGACTACCGATCTACCTTATGGCAAAAATGTGCATCTTGTTAAAATCTACATTTGCTTCATTGGGTCCAAAATTATTGGACCAACCGTTTTTGACCTATGAACCAAAACCCGATTGTTGATGTCTGATTTCGAATTTATTACTTATATCTCAAATACCATTGAAGATACAAAGAGACATTCAATACAAAATTGTTAAGGAAGATGTGACCTTCAAATGGAGGTCAAGGTAAATGTTCAAGGTCATTGCCAAAAACTTTATTTTACATAAAAGTCTCAATAAATGTACATATTCAGCTTAATTTGTTGATCAATGATGAGAATATTATGACGCAATTTCCGTGAAAGACCTAGAAATTGGTTTTGAAAAATTGACGTAGTAGTTTTTCTCAAACATGAGTGGTCAAAATTCAACGAAACTGATATGTATTTCAATGTAATTTAAAATTTTGATATAATTACACACAATAGAGGAAATGCCTTGCTTCATAATATATAAATAGAAATGATTTTTCTGATGCAATCACAAAGTATGAACAGGTTAATAAAAAATACTGGTATCACTGATAGACAGAATCACGATGAGTTTTAATCCAATAATTCTTAAATGGAGGACTCAATTTTCTTTCAAAGAACATTATAGAATTAATTCTGGTTTGGCGACTTCTGTGTTTGCTTGCAAACACATTATCACTTGTTATTATTATTTTCCTTCTTCCGTTTTCCGCCTCCAAGTTGTCCGCATGATTTCTCAGAGACCAGTGACCCAAACTTCATGAAACTAAATAGCATGATAGATATGGACCCAAAATTGATCCTAAAGTTTTCGGAATTTCCAAAATGGCGACTGTTGCCATGGAAACGGTAAAAAAGGCGGGAAAATCATAGTGCTCAGAATTGGATAAAATTTTATAGGAAGGTTGCCTTACATGTGTAGAATCAGATTCCGGTCTCCAAGACTTCAAAATTGCCACTGTTGCCATGGAAACGGTAAAATAGGCGGGAAAATGAAAGTGCTCAGAATTGGTTCAAATTTTACAGGAAGGTTGCCTATCATGTTTACAATTGGGTTCTGGACTTCAAGACTTCAGAATGGCAACCGTTGCCATGGAAACGGAAAAAAGGCGGGAAAATCAAAGTGCTCAGAATTGGATGAAATTTTACAGGAAGGTTGCTTAACATATGAACAATTGGGTTCCGGTCTCCAAGACTTCAAAATGATGACCGTTGATATGGAAACTGTAAAAAGGCGGGAAAATCCCAAGTGCTCATAACTGAATGAAATTTAACAGGATGTTTAAAATCTGTGGATCTCATTTAAAGCCTTTGTGTTCTGATATGAGAATTCGTTTGGGAGACTTCTTGTGTTTGCATCCAAACACAATTAATACTAGTTTTTCATTATTATTATTCTCCAAAGAATTTTATGAACTTTGTCCAAACAATATCTCAGAGATGGGTTGTCCAAACATAATGAAACTTGGCACCGTTGTGGACAATTACCCCAAGATGTGCAAGAAGGTCTTTGAATTTCAAAAATGACAACCGTCATTGGTCACTTTATACTTTGACCTCAAACCTTGTGATTGAATTATCTCGAAAAGTGTAACAGATAGCTGATAATATGTAATGACAAAAATGTTTATTAGGTCATGACGGACCTTTGTTACATTTGAACCGAAACTCTATGATGAACCGTTCATGAGTTATGCCCCTTAAAAATTTCGTCAAATCTTAAAACATGTTTTTCTCGGAAACGGTAAGAGATAGGAACCTGGAACCTTTCCCATTCAACTTAGTTAATATGTGTTACATTTAAAAATGCCAAGGTCAAAGATCATTGGTCACTCAGACCTTTTTATTGAATTATCTCAGAAACCATAACAGATAAAATAGATAACTTATTAAATGTAACGGGGAAAATGTTTGTATTGTTGAGATCTACATTTGTTTTATTGGGTCCAAAATTATTGGACCAACCGTTTTGGGTCTATGAACAAAAACCGATTTTTTTTGTCCGAATTTCGGTTTTTTGCTTATAGCTCACATACCATTGTAGATACAAAAAGACATTCAACATACAAAATGTTCAGGAAGACGGGATCTTCAGAATGAGGTTAAGGTCAAGGGTCAAGGTCACACCCCATACTTTATGTCATGTTGAAGTATCAATGAATACACATATTAAGCTTGGAATGTTGGTTTCACGATGAATCAATAATGAAAACATTATGACGCAACTTTCTTTCAGATTAATTTTGACCTGTGAATCAAAGCACAAACAGCGCTGATAGACGAAAACATAATGAGCTTAAGAAACTAATTCTTACATGAGGAATAAAAAAAAATATTTCAGAACAAATTATTACAATCATTGGTGGTAAATATACAACACAGCATTTTTTCAAAGAGCAATTGAATATTGAATCTGGTTTGGGTGACTTGTGTTTGCATGCAAACATATCATCTCTCGTTCTTTTTACTTGTTTCTTATTTTTTTTCTCTATTGTTATTCCTCAATTTCACGACCCTTGTCCGCACTTTTTCTCAGAGATGGATGGTCCAAACTTAATGAAACTTGGCACCCTAGTATATACCATCCCCAAGATGTGCAAAAAGGTCTTAGAATTTCCAAAGTGACCATCGTCATTGATCACTTTGAACTTTGACCTCAAATCTTCTCATTGGAATTACTCGGAAACCGTAAATGAAAGCTGATTAACTGTAATGACAAAAATGTTTGTTAGGTCATGACGGACCTTTGTTACATTGGACCGAAACTCTATGATGAACTGTTCATGAGTTATGCCCCTTTGAAAATTTCGTCATATCTTTAAGCAAGTCATTCTCGAAAACGGCAAGAGATAGGAACCTGGAACCTTTTCCATTCTACTGAGTGATGTGTGTTACATCTAAAATGCCAAGGTCATTGATCACATTGAACTTTGACCTCATACCTTGTCATTGGATTATCTCAGAAACCATAACAGATAACTGATTAAATGTAATGGGGAAAATGTGTGTTTTGTTGAGATCTAAGTTTGTTACATGGGTCCAAAATTTTTGGACCAATCGTTTTGGGCCTATGGACCAAAAACCCTTTTTACGTCCGAATTTGTGTTTTATGCTTATAGCTCAAATATCATTGAAGAAACAAAAAGACATTCAACATACAAAATGTTCAGGAAGACGGGACCTTCAAAATGAGGTTTAGGTCAAAGGTCAAGGTCACACCCCCATGCTTTATTTCATGTTAAAGTATCAATAAAGACACATTTTAAGCTTGTAATGTTGGTTTCACGATGAATCAATAATATAAACATTATGAAACAACTTTCTGACGCAATCCAGGTTAATTTTGACCTGTAAATCAAAGCACTAATAGCACTGATAAAACATAATGAGCTTAATAAATAATTCTTACATGAGGAATAACAAAATAGTTCAGAACAAATTATTACATTCATTGGTGGTAAATATACAACACGGCATTTTTTCAAAGAGCAATAGAGTATGGAACCTGGTTTGGGTGACTTGTGTTTGCATGAAAACATATTATCACTCGTTATTATTACGCTTTCTTTCTTTCTTCCACCTCTTTTTGTCCGGCTTATTTCTCAATGATGCCTGGACAGAAATCATTCATATTTGGCACAAACTTGGAATACTATCTGGAGGGGTGCATGGAAGAAATTTTTTTTTTAAAGTCCCCGCCATTTCCAAGATGGCTACCAAAATACGAAAATTTCCAAATTCGTCCAATTTCAGGGAAAATTTTAATTTTCTCAATCATGCTTCGATGGAATTCACTCATATTTGGTACAAAGTTAGAATTCTATCTGGAGGAGGGTAAGCAAGGAAATTTTTTTCAACATGGACGTTTTTTTCAAGATGGCCGCCGAAATACATAAAAATTTCAACTTTGTCCGATTTCAACGACATTTGATTTCTATGTAGATATTGATGCTCAAACAAGCTGGAATCATCAAATTGGCTGTCAGGGGCGACATCAGCTATTGCTTGCAATTGCAAATCTAGTTTTGTTTTTATTTTTCTTGCAACTATTTCAACAGCCATGAAATCTGCAAGCATAAGGTCGGAATAGCATTTTATGACCAAACCAGACTACAGGTATCCTTAAACGGTCATTACTATTAATCACAACTATTTCCAAAGCCATGAAATCTGCAAGGATAAGGTCAGAGCGACATTTTATGACTCAACCTGGTCCCAGATAGCCATAAATGGTCTTAATTATTAATCGCATATATATCCACAGCCATGAAATTGCAAGCATACGGTCAGAATGACATTTTATGATGCCACTTGACAACAGATAGCCACAAATTATCATATTTATTAATCGCAGCTATTTCCACAGCCACTAAATCTGCAAGCATAAAGTCAGAGTGACAATTTCCGACCCAACTTGGTTACAGGAAATAAATATTAATCACAACTACTTCCACAGCCATGAATTCTGCAAGAATAAGGTGAGTATGACATTTTATGACCCAACATGACCACAGATGGCCAAAATGGTTATCCCTGTCATAATTATTTAGGGGTTACCATTTCCATAGAAATAAAATATACAAGCATAAGGTCAGAATGGCATTTTATGACCCTAACAACTAACAAATAACAATATTCAATATTCTGAGTTATTGAATAAAATATTACGACAGCTATGAAATTTGGAGCCAACCCACACTTCACTAAATAGTTTCATTATTTTTCATCGCAAGTTTTATCACATCTAAGAAGTTTGAGCTATATTTGGCAAATTTTGCTTTGAAATTTCAATATTTAAATCCTACTATCCTATTATATTTTTCTCTTTCTCTCAAGTTGTTTTTTTTTTTTTTTTTGGCTCAAATTTATGAATCACGCCAAATTAAAAGACTCCAAATGAAGGATGCATATTAATAAGTACCCATAGAAATACAAAAATTCTATAGGGCTAATAAGTTAAATTTAGTGTCTGTTTTTACTTTCATGATCAGGGGCTTGTTTCACGACGCTATCACAAAACAGATCTCTGACATAAGTTTGTGCTTAGGACACAAGTTGTGTCATAAACTGTTTCACAAAGTTAAGACATGTTCTAAGTTATCTCTTAATTGTAAGACAAGGGAATCTTTGTCCTAGGACAAATCTTGAGTATGATATCTCGTAATTCTATGCAAATCAGCAGTCAAGGGTGATTCTGAATGATATATTTCGGTAATATAATAATAAATTGATGCAGATTTTTATTTTTGATTCACAGGCATTTAGTAATCTCAAACCGTATCTAACTTATTATTATCTATTCGCGCTATATATATAGGATAGACAGGATATCGATTTCAAACCGGCTATGGTTACATATTTACTATTAAATGATTGGGGTAGGGCCATAAACTTCAATGATTTATCAGGATCTTCAATTTTAGAGAGNNNNCCCCCCCCCCCCCCCCATTTTAGGATATGTATTTTATTTCTAACACGAAACATTTATTGTTGTTTATTTTCTATAAATGTATATAGATTGTCCCAAACAAAAGTTCAACTAAGGTTTATATAATTAGACGATATACGTCTGTGACACATTTCTGATCAGTTGTTTGTATATTGCATAACAGTGTCCCGTGTAAGGTCATCTCAAAATGATCGCATGTCGATGTTACAAAAGGAAAAGGAAACGCAGTAGGGTCGGAAAAAGTTGAAGTTCTTCATTTCGAAATGCCTTTCACTATTATATATTTTTCGGCGAAATTCTACATCATAGTTTTAATGGGGTCTTTCCACGAACTTTTGAATATTAAAAAGTAAACTGATATATGTAAAAAATGTAATAAAGAGATAGAGAATAGTGAACATGTTCTGTGTGTTTTTTCTTAAAGAAAGAGGATCAATCATTAGAATTCAACATGTATGAATATTGTTGTAAAAGAGGAGTAGCGAATTAGCTGTGAAACGGTAAATTGATACTCGAAAGTCAAATCTATCTGTAAAGAACGGTGTGTATTACCAAATAAGACTCATCTGTGGCAAGAATAGTCTAATTATTATACCATTACTGAATGATATACAAAACTCATATTGAACGGGTGCCACGCGTGGAGCAGATCGTGCTTACCCTTCCGGAGCACCTGACGATACCTCAGTTTTTATAGGGGTTCACACTGCTAGTGCTTTAGTTTTGTGGCGTTCTTGTTTATTTTTGTTTGTTTGTTATGTCTTTGTCATTATGACTCAATTCGTGTTGCTGTGAATTGCCGTGATTTTGGATTTATGATTTTAGAATTTCTCCTTTCCTCGTTCTTGCTTCGGTATTCGTTTGCCGATGTATTAAAATTAGTCTTCAAATGTTTTTCATATGTAAACTTTAAATCAAAAGGACTACTGTGGAAGGACTTTTATTCGTGGACATCAATTTTCGTGGTTTTCATAAATAACACTATTTCGTGGGTACTTAAATTCGTGGTTTCGAATTTTATACAGTAAAACATATGGGAGAAAATGTATTTCGTTGGGAACTTAATTTCGTGGTTTCAGTGAACCACGAAATCCACGAAAATTGGAACCTCACGAACAGTATATAAAAGCTGTTCATAAATACTAATCACTATATAAGAAAGGTCTACTCGACTATCTTTGCTTGTTTACATTTATTCCTACGTTATGATATTATATTCAAGGCTGAGTATCAATATTATTTTCATTCTTTTTTTTCTTGAATATTTCCGATGACGTCAAATATTTTCGAGAACAAATATTGATTTTATGTCTATAGAAACAACAATTAAACAAAACTTTAAAGAATATTTCAAGTTCAGACAAAAACTTAAAAAATATTCTATCCTAAGACATGTCTTACGTAAGTCATTACTAAGTTAAGTTTCATGAAACACTGTAAGACAAAACTTATGACAGTCCTAAGATATGTCCTAATCATCATCTTAAGACAGTACTAAGGACTTGACTTAAGACACCTTCGTGAAACAAGCCCCAGATCACGACTGACAACCGTGCTGTACTTTCACTTTCATTAGCATGTTATACATAAATAATTTGATCTGAAAGAAAATTAAGACCAACAGTGCTTCTTGTGGTTAGGAAATGTAATGTTTCTCAAAACAATGCGAAATGTCAAATCGCAGTTTAATTAAACATATTTCAAAATTCCGGAACTTGCAATTCTCATGCCGGAAGTTAACATGGCAAAAAAATTTTAAAAAAACGAACCGGAACTTGCAGTTTTCATAGACTTTAAAATCTTATACGACAACATTTAAACTTTGCTTCTCAGTCCGACGTAAGCAGTCAAATTCCACAGCAGCAAAATTATGAAGTAAATTTACTCGAGAGGAAATTTTCGCGAATATGTGCCAATCGCGAGATTAGCGAAAATAAACCCATGGCGAAAATTTCCCCTTTTACAGTAAAGTAATTTCGGAAAATAATGACTTCTCAGTGCAGTTAATATTAAAAACATTCGGGAAAAAAAATTTAACGTAGTGATTAATCAACAGTTCAGGTACATTACAAATAGCTGACCGATTCAAATATGAAGTCCAGATAAAAACCAGGTAAAACAATTTTTCACAAGATTAAATACTGTATAAGTGGTTATTTTCGCTTTATTCGTGGTTGTTCCAATATCGTTAAAATTGCATACTGCGAAATATATTTTATATGAGACTTTATACAGTAAATGATAAGGAATCGCGAATATTTCAGTCCCGCGAAAATAAATTCCAACAATTTAGAGAGAAAACGCGAAATTTGTGACCTGCAAAAATAACCACTTATACGGTATATGACTGTAGCTTTAAGAATACAAATTTCGAGTGTCAGGCATGTTTGACCGGTAGCCCTGTGGTTAAAGCGTTGACTCAGCAATACTGAGATATTTCAGATGCTAGTTCGATCCCCGTTCGGGACAGTTGACAAAAAAGTAGTTTCGTATTTAAATTCTTAGACGACACACACACAAACATATATATATATATATTATTTGCAAGTTAACGGAACAAGTATTGGAACCAAAATGGCACCATCATATGCAAACATTTTCATGGGAAACCTTGAACAAGATATCTTGTCTACAGCTCCATTCAAACCAATGTCTTGGTTGCGTTTCATTGACGATATTGACATCAAATGGAATGGAACAAAGGAACAACTGGACCAATTTTTTCAACATTGTAACAATTTTCATCACTCCATCAAATTTACATTTGAGTCCTCAACAAAGAAGATCAGCTTTCTCGACACAACTACAACCATTGTCAACGGCAACATCAAAACCGATCTTCATACGAAGAAAACCGACAAGCATCAATTTTTATCTCCAAAAAGCTGTCACTCCAAACATTGTTCTCGCAGTATCCCTTATAGCCAGGCCATACGAGTGAAACGAATATGTTCGGAAGAACACCTGAAAAACCACCGTTTACAAGAGCTAAAAAAGCACCTACTCAATAGGGGTTATAATGACAAAAATATCGACAGTGCTTTTGAAAAAGTGAACAATATTGACCGTAACTCTTTGCTTGTATACAAAGATAAGAGTAGTCAAAATAAAAGAACACCCCTTGTTGTAACTTACCATCCCAGTCTTCAAGTACTACCATCTATATAATTCGTAAGAATTGGAGTTTGATCGAGAAAGATCCAAAGTTGAAAAAAAAACTTTTCCAGAATTACCAGTTATGGCTTATAGAAAACCAAAAAGCATACGAGACATCCTAGTAAAATCAAAAATAAAGAATAAACCCCAAACACCGGGTGGTTACAATCCACTGTAAGTGCTGTAAATCAACAGTCATTGGCGATTCATTTAAAAGTAGTGTCACCCAAGAAACTTACAAAATTTTCTCACCTGTATCTTGCACAACCAAAAACTGCATTTGACTTGTGGTTCATGCAGTTAACAATATGTTGGACAAACTACCACCTGTTTCAACATCAGGTTAAACAATCACCGTTCATTTCATAACAAAAAACGAAACTGTCCTGTCACGGGCCATCTCCAAACGACAGGACATACTTTTGAAGACATGAAAGTGCAGATCATTGAAGAAAACGATCAATGGGATGGCTCAACAAGGGATTTGCGGGAAAATTTTTCGGTCCACCAGCTTTGTACTTTAGAACCAAACGGTCTTAACGAACGTGACCAAATGAAATTCAGCAGTAACAGCGGAAACAATTATGTTAAGATCTTTTTATTATATATTTATTTATTTATTTTCTACTTTATATTATATCGTTAGCTTTTCTATGTCACAAAGAACGGAAATATCTTCAATTTTCATTGTTGGTGTAATCAAACCAACAAAGACTTTTTTTATCGCACATGCAAACACGTGCGTAGAGAAATAATCAGCCTGACGAAGCCTGTGGAAAGGCGAAAATTTGCTGTAAATTTAACATCAATTTACGTTTTAGTGTTGTTACAATTATTTTACACAGACACTTATATATATATATATATATATAAACTTCAAAATGAACAAAGTAAATAGCACATAACATAACAGTTGATATTTCGAGACCTGTCCGTCTCTTCTTCAAAACACAATAAAAAAGTAAAAACAATCAAACAAAACCTATTTACAAAGACTAAACTACGAATGTTTATACAAAATATCGAGAGCTACATGTTGGATGCTGTTGTTTACAGATGTAACATGAGAAGGGAAAAAAGAATTTTGTCAGTATCCGTACATCGATTTTATAAACAATACACTTAAAAAATAGTGTTTAACGCCAAGTGAGCAAAACTTCAGCCATGTCAGGACAAGAAAAAAAAATGGGTAGGGGCAAGAAATTTAGTCAAAGTATATTTTATTTTTTCAAATTTTTATATTCAAACTGGATTTCAGCTTTTCTATCCAGAACTTTTCTTTAGCCTGCCTCTGTGTATCTGTCCACGATCGATTTTGGTCAATTGTCGCCTGTTGCTGTGCTTTTGAATATGTTAGTTGTTGAGCTATACTTGCACAGAAGGCAACGCCTGTCGTGACATGTTGTAAACTGATCTGTTTCAGGTGATGGTAAATTGGCTCTTACGAGAATGTCCTTCAGATTTCTCGTAAGAGCCAAATAACCATCACCATCAACAACTAAAATATTCAAATCATCAAATTACCATTACCATCAACAACTAAAATATTCAAAAGCACAGCAACAGGCGAGTCCTATAAAATATTTACCAATTTATCCTGCAAGTCAGATAATGTCATCTATCTCATCACTTGCTCTGTTTGCCAACAACAGTATTTCGGTGAAACGAAAAATTCACTCAACCTTCGTATTAACTTGCACCGTGACCACATTCGGAAAAAGGAAAGATCACAGGCCACTGCATTACATTTCAATTCCGCCGGTCATGACTGGAAACATATGCAAATAGTACCAATTGACCAAAATCGATCGTGGACAGATACACAGAGGCAGGCTAAAGAAAAGTTCTGGATAGAAAAGCTGAAATCCAGTTTGAATATAAAAATTTGAAAAAATAAAATATACTTTGGCTAAATTTCCTGCCCCTACCCATTTTTTTTCTTGTCCTGACATGGCTGAAGTTTTGCTCACTTGGCGTTAAACACCATTTTCAAGTGTATCGTTTATAAAATCGATGTACGGATACTGACAAAATTCTTTTTTCCCTTCTCATGTTACATCTGTAAACAACAGCGTCCAACATGTAGCTCTCGATATTTTGTATAAACATTCGTAGTTTAGTCTTTGTAAATAGGTTTTGTTTGATTGTTTTTACTTTTTTATTGTGTTTTGAAGAAGAGACGGACATGTCTCGAAATATCAACCGTTATTTTATGTGCTATTTACTTTGTTCATTTTGAAGTTTATAAGCAGGTCACATTGTATGTATCCGATTGGATCTAGCACAACGGTAGTATTGGTGTTGTTGCTGAAGTTTTGCTCACTTGGCGTTAAACACCATTTTCAAGTGTATCGTTTATAAAATCGATGTACGGATACTGACAAAATTCTTTTTTCCCTTCTCATGTTACATCTGTAAACAACAGCGTCCAACATGTAGCTCTCGATATTTTGTATAAACATTCGTAGTTTAGTCTTTGTAAATAGGTTTTGTTTGATTGTTTTTACTTTTTTATTGTGTTTTGAAGAAGAGACGGACATGTCTCGAAATATCAACCGTTATTTTATGTGCTATTTACTTTGTTCATTTTGAAGTTTATAAGCAGGTCACATTGTATGTATCCGATTGGATCTAGCACAACGGTAGTATTGGTGTTGTTGCTTTGTTTTAGGTTATATATATATATATATATACGCAACGTTGTTAGATCCGCAAATTTGTATCAGCAAAATTTTAGTAGTTCCATCTGTGGGAGTCGAACCATCGCTGTTGTGACATCTATGGCAACACCGTCTGCACTTTGTCCAGCGCCCTAGACCACTCGACCACCTAGGCTGTGTAAAAATATAGCTTTCGGTAACCAGGTATCTAACCGGATGAGGTGATACCTCCTCGTAGTTTTAATCTAGGGCTGTAAAGAAAGTACATTCATGAGTGCAGATCAGCTGCGATGAAGTATCGCATATAGCAGAGAGGATTCAATGCCTTTCTTCAAGGAATGCCGTCACACATAGTTATTATTTTTATATGGTCGTCTGAAGTTTGTAACAACTGAAGTATCTGCTTTAAAAGCTTGTTCATATATTTCAGATTATTTTTTTTTTTGCAAACTTTATTTACTTATCATTGATTCCAAATGTAAATAGCCTTTTTACCTTTTTCTTTAATGAATTTTAACTTTCTGAACATCCAAATCATTCATTAGTTTTTTGTATTAGGCTACTTGTTTCATTTTGCTGGCTTAGTATTGTTTGAAAGATATGTGAATTAATTGCATTTCACAAATAATTATAAAATACGCCTAGTGCCATAAATGAGTCGACTTTTAAAGTTTTATTGTCCATTTCATATAAAACAGTCTATGTTTAAAAAATTATCGAAAACTCATTTCTTAACTGATTTTCATGAAATTTTCACCGTTAAAAGGAGTTTGGTATTCAGTTTCAGCCAATAATTTAGAAATAATTCTAAGTTAATTAGTTTCAATGTTGTTACAATTTAAATACAAACTGAAATTTCTGACGTCTCAATTTACAATGGAGATATAGTAAATTTTGATTTTGAAATTTTTTATTTGTGTTAAAATCATCATAATGTGGATTTACAAGTCTAAAGATTAATCCTAAATTATTGGAATAAGATATATATCAAACTATTTTAATGGTGAAAATTTCATGAAAATTAGATAAGAATCGGGTTATGCATATATTTTTAAGAAACCGTTTTTACATGAAATGCACATTTAAATTTGAAAAGGCACTTGGTTGTTATTTATATGGTACTTGTCAGATTATCAAAATCAACCTCCCTTTTAGTGAAGGCTGCACTTTGATTTGTTATTTATTACCACTGGGCCGATAATTCTGCTAGTGGACTTTTAGTCCCAAAGGGTATTCACCAACCCAATAATGAATACTTCGATTCTGACCCGAAAACCGATTTATTTGGAAACTTGCAATGTATAAACTTCAGAAAATTGCTTAAAACTAAAGAGGATCTCCCTCTTGCAGAGCCCTTTCCTTATCTGATTTAGCTTTCCATTCAGTTCTGTTTGGTTATTTCTACTATATCAGATTTTACAAATTTTTGGTTTATGGTCTTCAAAATATTTTGATTTGATCTGCACTGCAGAATAAACATATTTTGTTAATTTACAATAATTCCAAATGTAATTGTAACGTTCATTTTCATTGGTCAACGTCATGAATAGCAAACAGAAATATTTTTCGATATTTCCGTTTGCCCATGAATCCGCTCCACAAAAATATAGTCCAGCAAATAAAGACGTCGTTAACGTGGATCACGCAGTTTTTAACGTACAAAATTGGAATTATAAGGATTAAACACTGATTTTTAGGAAATTATGTATGTATAAACTCCGGCAGCTCACTCACAAACTTTACATAAAGTCCTTCGGACTTTATTCAATTTGTGAGTGAGCTGCCGGAGTTTATACATAGATAATTTCCTAAAAATGAGTGTTTAATCCTATAGTAACTTCGGTATTTTGTTCTGACAATTTCGGCTTTCATGTAATAATTCAAGGGCAATATTGTACGTTTGTTTACTTTATTTGAACCTTTATTATACCATAGAGAAATGGTATAGAGAAAATGGGAGGTTTGAGTACCTTTTACCCAGTTTATTCCTATCGCGACCTATTACCCGGTTTATTCCTATCGTGACCTATTACCCGGTTTATTCCTATCGCGATAGGAATAAACCGGGTAATAGGTACTCAAACCTCCCATTTTCTCTTTACCATTTCTCTTGCTTGTGCCGGTACCAAGTCCGGCTATCCCGAATTCCTATCGGTGTATGCGTTTGTCTGTTGTCTTTATTGTTTTTCTTGTGCAGTTCCCTGATAGATTGTGACATGTGATTGTAATTTTTGGCCATTGTAAGTTTTTCTCTTATCTTTTTTTCTATTGACAATATCCAATACATGTTTCTGAAACGGAAATTTGTAAAATTATTCTAGCTTTGTTTTTATTACATTATTTTACGAAAGGATATGGAGTAAATGAACATGAGACCATAACATATATGTTAACTTCCAACCTGCAATAATTTTAATGAGCTGTATGGCCATTTCGGAAATTTATTTTTCATCAGCAGCACTAGGACTCAAAAAAATGAAATTCATAATTTCAAAAAATGTTAAAATGCATAAAACCAAACGAAATCCGGATAATCAGTAATATCAAATATAGCTAAGGACAAAACTACGATGGTGGGAGTTAATACTTCGGTTTTAGATTTACATAAATTTAGCACACTTTTATTGCATAACCATGTCGCAAATTTGCCCACAACCATTGTTTTTATCTAAAAAATAAAAGAATAATGTCTTTTTAAGCTGTTACTACGATTTATCATCCTGATGGTTCTACAAAGGTCATTGATGGAATTTCAAATGACATACACAATGTTATTACTACCCCACAAAGTGCAGATAAAACTGAGAGTCGACCCGAAATTCTTCATACGAACACACAACATAATTCTGGTGAGTAATTTTTGCTGATTTTTTAAAAAAATAATCTCAAACGGAACAATACCAAACAGTGATAGACTTATTTCTATTTTCAATGATAACAGCAGGTATATTGACGATATCCTCACTATTGATAATCCCCAGTTTTTAGATTATGTAGACATTATTTCCCCTTAACAACTAAAAGTAAATAAAGCTAACAATGATTCTAAATACTACCCTTTTCTGGATCTAACTATCATTATATGATAATTGATTTCGGTAAAATAAAAACTAAAATATATGATGAGCTAATTTCCCTTTTCTCGACGGCGACATCCCTCAAGCTCCTTTCTACGAGGTGTATATTTCTCAGCAGGTACAATTCGAACGAGTTTGTTATAATCTTGACGATTTTAATTGACGTAACCTTACCATCACAGCCAAACTTTTACAACAGGGTTACAGATTTCATAAGTTGTTGAATACATTTAAGAAGTAATAATAGATATGAACATCTAAACATGGCGTTACTCGTAAACAGCTTATTACTAAGGGCATTTTTAATCCTCGATTTTACGGAAATGTTGTTAAAAAATGCCAGAAATTGATTAAAAGTCCAGAAAAGATGGGACGTAACTTATATCCTTTACGTAATAGGGGATATCGACAAGATATTCTACTTGCATCCATTAAATTGGCTTTGAGACCTAATGACCTGAAAATTTTGCACACACACTGGCCTCTCACTGATACTGCCGATGTCTACTGAAAATGTTGATTCTTGACCAAACCCTTCGGGAAGTTTGAGTTTGATTTTTCTTCCGTAGTGCGACAGTGTTCTACCAGCAGACTAGGCTCCTTGAGCCTAGCCGGCAGTT